>JACXSJ010000572.1:0-98857 GCA_014851325.1 Pentalonia nigronervosa
TATACATGTAACTTTTTGTTTATGAAAAATGTAATAAAATTAATAAATAATTATCACTGCAAAATTAAAATCAAATATAAAATTGAAATTTTATTTTGCATGTTTTGCATTTTTTCCTTGCATATTTTGACTTTTTTTAGTGCATGTTTGCATGCATATTTTACAATTTAAAATGCATATAAATCCGGTCTTTAGTTATGACAGTTTCGAGTGGCGCTCCGTCGGAGCGTGTATGTCTGTACCTGTATTCCAATGGCATAATTTGGTCATGCATGTAGAGAAGATGAAATGCTTGTACATTTTACCAATTACCCCCGTCACCCTATATTAAATAATAATATTTATAGTTAAATAAGCACATAAATGTGGTTTACTAATTTAAAAAAAATTTCATATGGGAGGGAGAGGATACGACACTAAAATCCCCCCCTCCCTCAATAATTACATCACTGTTTTATACAAACGTTGAAAATAGAAGACTTCGGAGACTGAGCTTGAGAAATGGCAACGGGTCTGACAGTACATTATATTATAATATGGCTTTAACCCTTTTAATTTTCACGTTTTTTTTTCTTTCCTCCCGAGATGTCATCGTTTCTTGTTTCCTCCTGATCCTATCGCCTCTTCAGAGTTATTATTAATCAATGACTACGACACTGATCACCTCTATACGACACAGCCCTACTTTCGTGTACACTGACTCCACGTACTGCGAGCACGGTAAGTATATACGACGACGATGACTGAAAAATCTGTACTCAAATAACCGACAAATCTCCCCCCCCACCCGCCTTCAGTACTACACCGTCGTGGAAACAGATAAAAAATATACAACTTGAACTCGAGGAGATTTTAATAATTATTATTATCGCGGACCGCCAATGTTTATCGAACACGCTACATGCTACGAAAAAAAAACGTGGATGATGGTTTTAAACTTTCAACCGAGCTTTTTTCCTCAGTTTATCGTATATTATGTTCGTCTGACACGTGACGTATTTTTATACAGAAGTCGGAAATCTAGTATCACGTGCATAGAGTTTTAGTCTGGTGCAGTGAGCTTGTTACCGTGACATTTTTTTTTCATACAAAACTTTTTCAAAATTTCCCACAAGACCATTTATCTATGGACTATGGCTTATAATTTTTGTGTGCCTATAATAAATATTACATTGTAAACTAAAATGTGTACGATATTATATATTATATTAATCTTAGACTTATTTCACCGGATATTAATATAATATAGTTATGTCTAATGCAGTTTCAAATTATGAGTACAATGTCGTTTACCTCTATTAAATTTAATATATTTTTATAATATAGGTACGCATTACGATATTATACATATATTTCTATTACTTTGGTACTGCTCACACGTGGATTATCCCAAGGGCAGTAGATCCCTGCCACGTTGTTTTCCCTGTTGTTCTTAAGTCAATAACCATAACCATATTATACACATATTGTCTTGTATTATAATATAATATACAAATATAAAACTGAATCTTATCAATCATTACGTATCGATGCGAATGCACTGTGTGTGTGTGTGTGTCCTGCAGCAGGCATCTCATGCCATCTCCACAAAAGTATTATTACACAAAAATATATGTACAAATTACACTTTAAATTCAATGGTTTTATTTAACAGAAAAAAAAAAACCGATAACAACAACTGTTGCGAATAAATATTCTATATCTACGATAGCTCCGCAAAAACAAATTCTGTGTGCTACATTTACTACTCGCTTCCAAATAAATTGTTTTGTTCTTTTCCACGCCGATTTGTGTGCCGCTCTCTGGAGTGCAGCCGGCATCGGTGGCACAGTCTGTGACGTACACTGGCTAATGAACATTTAGTTCGGGCATCGACTTGAACGCCTGTGCACTCAGCTCAGCTTACGAACGTTAGGCTATTGTACAGCCAAATCAAGTATGTCTTTTATTGAGCAACCATTCTGCACTAAAGACCATTCGACGTCGAACGACGGACTATGGTTTTTAGTAAACATAACCGTCTAGATGTTGAATTCAGGCCTCGACTTGAACATTTATGCACTGCCGAGTTTACAAACGATCGGCTGCTGCACTGCCAAATCCATTGTGTCTATTACTGATCGACCATAAAATGAACAAGACAATTGCAGGCATTTTTCAGATTTGATATGAATATTCTCAGCAGACATGTATTACCTATAAAGACCTTTGACGGTCTTAAAAGTGATAAACAGTTATTGTCGGCCACCTAACAAACTTTGGAGTGTACAATATAAACAATGACACAAAAACAGAAATGATGAACTGTTATTTTGTTTACAAATATTAGCTGCTACAGTGACAAACGAGTCCTACAAACGTAATGAAATATTTTTAAGAATTATTTCATACAATAAATAAATTATAACAATATTGTTTTTTTCTAGTTTATAGTAGCTAGAATATTGTTGCAATTAATTTGAAATCAATTAAATTTTTTTTTATCTAATTCCTTTGACATCATTTTGATAAATAAACCATTGGAAATTTTAAATTTTCATTTCTCTGTAGAAGTGTTTACTAGGTCCAATTTTCTACAAGAAAGTTCGATCAAAGTTGATGATCAGAACATTTTCTCTACTCTGACACAAAAATAAAAAAAACCCACTTCATTGTAAAAACAATAAATACATCACTCAGCTCAGAATCTAAAACTTAAAAAAGGTTGGCAGAGGATACCTCTTTTCTGTACAATAGGTGTCGAGTGGATCATTGTAATGGACGTGTAAAAATTTGAATTCAATAATATAAAATCATTGTATACGAAAAACGATTCTGAACGAAGACGGTCTGCAGCCTACATTACTAAGTATATTTTATGATATTATATTAATAATATATAATATAATATATCAATATTAAACTAATTCATTTTACTGTTAATATTACAGTAGGTTGAATTAATTTTTTCCCAAAACATTGCATTTGAAAATATCATTAAGTACTTGAATGTATAAAACATAATAATATACTTTAAATGTTTCTAGTACCCACGGAAAATATTTTTAAATTACAAAAAAATGACTAACATCGTTATTCTTCATTCAATTATCTAATTAAGTCTAAATTTGAACACGTCTATAATAAAACAACTATGTTTATATTTTTTTTTGATTTTTTAGTAATATAAATATTTTTATCGATGTTTAAATAAAAAATTTAAAAAAATCGAAAATTTCTTATGCCTACAATTAGCTCAAAAAGTGTGAAAATATTTTTAAAACTATATGGTGTATAGAAAATGATAATCTCAACCTTCAGTGAAACCTATATGGTTTTAATTATAACAAAAAAAATAAGGAAATCGTTCCCTGAGAAATCGATAGTTTCCGTGTGAATATACAATGTTTAATTTCAAATCCTCACAAAAAGTTAGTTTGACTTTCTAGTAAACTTTTTTTGTGAAAGGTAGAAAAGCTCATGAAAAGTCTTGTGTTAAATTTTCAAATGTTAGGTTTAAACAGAACAATTTTTATGAATTTTTGAATCAAAAAAAATTGCAAATGTTCGTGATTTTGTCGTGTTTTGTCAAAATTCTAATTTTATAAAAAATTATTGAGGATTTATGCTAAATTTTTTTATCATGTTATTGCCTCAAAATGTGATGACAGACACAAAAAAAATCACGCACAACATTATAAAATCAATCTTCGTTCCGCTTCGCTCAGAATCTAATGTAATTTTAATACCATAAAAGAATTCTAAATAAAGTATTTAAAATACTTTAAAAAGTGTTCAAAATATTTCAGCGTTCAGAATACTGCCCCCCGAGTCTGACTATACAATTGCTACGGCTCAATAGCATAGCTAAATTCATATTATAAAGTAGTTCACGTTCATCAATCATATCATATATTTACTAATAACTAAATTAATGCTTGAAAATTATAACATAATATGCGGGTAATATACCTAACCTAAATATGTATCACGAACATAATATAACATAGGCATGTCATGTGATTTAAATGTGAAATCGATACACTCTGTATGATGCATGTAGTGTGTATATAAACTGGCAACTATCGCATATAGCAGAGATTTTCAAACTTTTTTATTCGAGGGCAACAGTTCTTAGCTGGTCAAAAGTGTATATAAACATATATAATATATTTTTGAATTTTTGATGCATAATTTTACATAAAATACTTAAATATTTTATTAAATAATGATTATAATATAGTACAGATGTACTTAAATAAAACATTATTGATCTAATAATTATATATATTTTTAGATTATTCAACGCCCTTTAGACTGGCCTTAACAGGCCTCTATACATACTTATTCGCGGGTCGCATTTGGCCTGCGGGCCGCAGTTTGGAGACTCCTGGGGCTTGGATTATATAATATATATAGGTATACTATTACATGTATAAAACTTACTTTGTATCTTAACAGCAGCTGCAAACGCTATAATAGACTATAATATAACGCTATAATATCGTAAACTATATACCTAAAATATAAAGATATGGAGCACTGAGTCCCTTTACAACCGTCAACAATTTATAGTAAAAACACCATAATTGATAAATTCATATCATATTATTATAGATTTAGAATTTCGATTCAATATGATTTATTTCTTTATTGGAATTATATTAAAATTATATTTTATCATATCATTTTATATTTACACGTTTAACTAAGTTGTAAATTAATTTAAGAAAAAAAATCAACTATTAAAACGAAATCAAATACAAAATAATAATATGAACTCGCTTTGCGTTCACCACTCACCATAATACTTTTACGCCAAACCACATTAATACATTATATTAAAATTCACTGAGAGGTCGTGTGAAAATTGAAATATTATGTTATAGAATATGTTGATGATATAGTGAATCATATGCAAATCAAATAATCCAGACAAGTCAAAAAAAAGAAAAATTGAGATTTTTTCATTGATCAATTGAGAAATGTGTTTTCGTGGAATAGGAATTCTTTATGAACATAATAGATAATATATAAACTATAATATTAACCTTTAATGTTATTTTTGTTTATCGGTGATGGTGTTCCGGTTCGCGATAAAGAGGATGTCGTGTTGTACGCAGTATGCATACTCGACAAATTTTAAATTCAGTTATCGTGTGAAGAGTTTATAAACCTGTTCACAATGGGTGGATTCAATGTTATTTTTGTCTTTTCTGTTTACTTGTATCTGAGCAAAGGTAAATATATAATTATTAATAGGTCTAATTTCAATAAAAGTTTTTAAGAATAAATTGCGTGATATGTGCTAAATGTTTTCAGTATATTTCATCATAACTATAGAGTACACGATTGCTAAAAACATAACTCGAATTTAATCGATTTTCATTTTTGATATATAAATCTGGGGTAATATTTTGAGTTTATTTTTGTTAACTTAATTTTAATTTAACTTTTTGACATTGTAATGGTAACTATTAAAATGATGCTACACCCGCGTATGTTGTCTGTTTTACAAACGTATAATATCACAAATTTGTGTTTAGTAGAACTGATTTTGTGTTAGCTTTTAATATTATAGTGAATTGAATTATTATCAAACTTACAAGTAAGTACATTATTAGTTATTTCTCGTTGGTTTTTACGATATTTTAATTTTTAATCAAGTTAAGAGATTTTTATAAAATAATATTTTACATAGCTACTCAATGAGTATTACTCATAAATTACTTAAAAATTAAAATATCGCGAAAACCCGACCACATATGACAGATAATATTCTTACCTTTAAGTTTTATAATAGGTCAATTCACTCTAATATCAAAGCTAACAATACGAAATCGGTTCTACTATAAACACGAATGTGTGATTCCAGTATTAGAATGCAATTCTCTATCGAGAAATCGGTGTCCGGTCATACAGCTGGACAACGGCCGTGTAAAATTGCGGCAGTCTGGACGGTCAGCGAAGATTACTTGCCAGCCGCCATTCAGGCTGGTTCGTGGTAACGAGATAGCGAATTGTGTTCGAGGGCGATGGGACACCGAAGATCCAATTTGCGCCAGTAAGCTTGATATAATCGAATCACTATAATAGTATTAAGTGGTCAAGGAATCAAAAATGTAGGATATAAAAATCACTAAAGCAAATATGTGCAAGCCTAAACATTTATTAGATTGACAAATTATGAACGATAATAAATAATAAATATACTTTAACTGTGGTACTTAATTAATTTGTAAGTTCTTAAAAAATTTATATATTTAATTATTATTTGATAATATTTAATCTATAGATGTCGAAGAAATTAAAAATGCTGGATCATAACCATTTGAGTTTTTTATGTTTATGATAATAATTTGATTATTCTACATTATAAATATTTTTTGCAAATACTATTCGACAATTCATTGAAATAGTTTTTTTTTACTAACATAATTTCGGGATTACACAGCAAACTGTGTCAATAGCCTAACTAGCAGACATTTTCTGAAGATCCATAATGTATCTGTTTGCTAAACATTAATACTACTGATTAGGTATTGAATGAAATATACCACTTAAATATAACTTAAAAGTTCAAACCTAGTCCCTCGTTGGCGACTATAACACTAAAAAAATTACCCGATGGAAACTCCATTATCACAGCTCATGAGAATATTGTGATGTGTTACTGATCTACAGTAAGACCCAGCGGCGGATAAGCAAGGTATCGGCCCACAGAGTTTTTGGATTCCCAACGTGTGATTTAATAATTCGATTCAATTATATTTTCTATAAATGTTTGAACTAATTTCTCATTACTGTATAAAAAAAAATTACGACCAAACACTCATAACTACCCTATATTTTGAGCGGCCCACCGATATTTTCTCGGTAGCTCGCTTGCCCAATCCGGGCCTGGTAAGATCATGTAGTATGTTGAAATTGGACCAATAATAAATCACTTTGTGGATATACGTAATGTCTTCATATATTTTCATATATTAATTATGAAATATTTCATTTTTTTTTTTAATTCATTGTATGTTATTTTTAAGGAGTTAACACGATTAATAATCGAAGGATGTAAAAAGTGTGTAGCGAATAATCTACAGAAGTGTTTAGTTATTGAGTTAAATATACTTCCCGGAACACTATTATTTTCGTTTCTTATCTATAAATTAGATGCCGAACAAATGTATAAAATACCGAATACAGATGTCATAATAACTTAATTGGGTTACAATGTTACTTCCAAACAATTCATTACTCACTAAGTACAATTTTTTGTTTTAGCTGGATGGTTAGAAGTTTTTTTTATATAGTTATAATCATTAAAATATATTGTTTAATGCATATGTATTGTGTATTTTGTTATAGTTATTCTAGATAAAAAAAAATATAATGATAAAATTAACTGAAGATGTTTTGATATCACGTGTATAATATAACAAACAAGTTAATAAGTTATATAGATATCTTATAAACAAATACTATTATTTATTATTACTATGCATATCTTTATTCATATTTGAATTATCATTAATCAGATAATTCTTTGATACTGCAAAAATAATTGTACAACTAGCCAATATTTATTTGTTTCAATATATGTATAACATTTTAAATTTAATATTTCAGTGCTGTTGTCTAAAGTTGCATTACCTATACATTTTCTGACAATTTAATAACTACTAGTAATGATCATTTACAGTTAGAGACTAGAGAGCAATATATTTTATTCTATATAAAAATTTAAACAAATATTTTATAAATATATCAGAGAAAAGGAAACATGTGACAAAAAATAAATATATTTTATATTACTTTTTAAATTTTATTGATAAATATTTACATATATATATTAGTATTTATAAATTATATAAAATACTATAAAAATGTAAAAATATGTAGCACCGTTTAACTTTATTATAATGGGATATTGGTATTACGTATGTATAGTGTATAAGTGTATTTATCATAACCACATTTAACATTGTTTCGTAAATAAAATAATAAAATAGTTCTTTTCATAATCTATTAACTAAATTGTAAAATTCGGTGTCAATAATAAATACATAAGTGTGAGCACAAAAATCACATGATATTATTAATTTATTGCTTGTTACTTAAGGTCAAAGTATGAAGTCGGACATAAATGTACAATTACATAATCACAAAAGGCAGGAGACAATTGGATACTGATTAATTAGCATTTGTATATTATTATAAGATAACATGAAATATAAAGTAGGGGACACATATTCTTTTATCAATAAAATATGTATTGAGTCATAAAATATGAATTTATGGTTTTATATTTTGTTTTTCTTTTATGTAAAAATAATATTTTATTTTCATCTTACTCATCATTTAATCAGCTATTCATGTAATTTATAAACTACTTTCAAATATAAATTCAATATTATTTTTTTTAGTCAACGTCTAATCTGATTTATTTTTATAATTTTTTTTCCACTTCCGAAAGTAGCGAGCAAATAGGCCAGAAATTAAAAAAAAAATACTTGATTTTTTTCGATTTTTGTCTTTTTACGATGAATATACAATAAACCATCTGCAAGAGTAAAAAAGCCTTTGGCTAAATGGTCATTTGTAGTCTATCAAAACTATAATTTTATTTTTATTTCTACATAACAGGAGAAGGTTGCGATATTCAAGATATAGTACCTCATGGAAGATTGGATGTTCTCAATCAAGGTGCCAAATTAGAAGTGGTATGTGATATTGGATTTATTATAGATGGTCCAAGTTATGTTTATTGCAATGAAGATTTGGAATGGAATGAAGAATTAAAAGGGTGTAAAGGTGAGCAAACATGTATGAACATTTATATAAGTACACATACTAATTTGTGTATTGTGTGTTGTGTGTATTATGTTTAACATTGATTAATTTAATTTAAACAAATATTTTAAACAGAGCATGATCAAATTTATTTATCTTGTGATTTCGAATCGTCAGATGAAAGATTTTGTGGTTGGAAAAACGATATTTTTAACGACATTGATTGGTTGGCTGATAAAATGACATTCATTTTATTTACCAGCAGGCGTCATGTAACGCCCGGATCTTCTCAGTATTTTAAAAGTTAGTAAGATATAACTAATTTGAACAAACTTTAAGTTTTTTTTAAACAGGTAATTATATATCTTTGGATGCTGGAAATTACGGTTCCACTACTACGGGGCGATTACTATCTCCACCACTTCTCCCAGTTAGAAGTAAACAAAGGTGCTTAATATTCGCATATAAAGTAATGTCAGGAAATTCAAACGGTCCTTCTATTCTAAAAGTCACTTTTGGCGACATACCTCACTGGGAAACTCACCAAGGAGAAGGAAGAGTTATAATTGGGTTGTTTAAATTTAATATCACTTCTAGAGTGAGTAGATTCAAATTGTGTTTTTAGAAACATATGTTTAATATTATTCTTTTGTTATTTTGTAGATCGCAATTGAAGGGAAAAATTGTAAAGCGGCTATTGATAATATAGTTATTACAGAGGGCGATAGTTGTAATAATCAATCATATGAAGAAGGTAAAATATATGCCATTTATGATTTATATTTATTGTACTTAAACTTTAAATAAGTTACATTAAAATATACAATATTATCATAGCGTTAAGTATTTGTTTGTTTAAAGAGAGAGATAGTTGTCATGATAATTGTGGAAAAATAACGGTCGGTAGGTGTTCATGCGATTGGGAATGTTATAATAATAACAATTGCTGCTCAGACATTCAAATCAAATGTCCTTATAGTGAGTACCCACTGGCCATTATTGTGTTCTTATTATAGTGTATTTATTTATGTAAAATTCATTAATTTACAGTTGTACCAATAGACAACGTCAATAGGTTATATTTAACTACTTCACCTATGGCTCCAAAGACCACGGTGACGACTACAGCAAAAAATATAATTTTAAATGTAACCGTTAAAAACATAACGTCTTCTAGTCCCGTAATAACAACTTTTAAAAATGGACACAACGATACAATAACAATTGACAAAATCACTACAGCGAGTACTGTTAAATCTTTAAACATTACATCTACATTTGCACCAATCTCCTTGACAAATTTAACAACGAAGCCTATAACTGTATCAATTCCATTGACTACAACGTCTACTGAAGTTCCAAAAACTACTTTTTTATTTAATTCTACGACATATCATTCTATCAACCCCCATTTAATAACAACGAGTTTGAGTCCTAATGGGTCAAGGGTTATTTCAAATAAAGTGGTAGACGTTCAAAGTAATATCTCAAAAATAATTAATACACCTTCTATGACGATAATCCCTAATATCTCTAGCTCAACAATCGAATCTTTAACATTAAACAAAACTTTGGCTACCGAAAAATTTAATATTACGTCTATAGCGATCACTAAATCTTTAATGGTAAACACCATTAAATCTATAAATACGACATTACCTAATGTACATACCTTTAGCTCAACTTTTAAACCAGATAAACTTAATCCTACCATGAAATTAATTTCTATTCCCACTATAATCACAAAATCTGTAGTGGAAAATACTCCTTTAACAACTACAACGTCTGTTTATTTTTCTATCTCAACCGTTAAACCACTCATTAAATATTCAACACTGTCTACCGTTAAACTGATCAATTCATCTAGCATATTAACCACTAAAAATATAACTGACAACTCCACATTCACTACAGCATCAAATAATAATTTTACCAAGTTAATTAAACTAAGTGTATCAAACAGTGGTGAACAGTTGAATAATAAATCACTCAACACTCAACATACCAAACAGAATACCATAAATAACGAAAATAAAACAACGTTAAATAATTCAACGACTCATGTCCCGAGTATTATCAAATATTTAAACGTCTCCGCTGTTCCTCATAAAAAAATGGTTGTTTTCGACATCTCTCGTCCAAATCCCAATCTAAAACCATTTCAATACAATCGAACTTTAAACAATAAAGATCTTAATAAAACAACCGAATCTTATAACCTTTCGGATCTGAGGAATACTAGTATGCCCTTTAAAAATGAAAAGCCAATAAAAATTTTAAGAATTTACGAGAACCCGAAACTAAACAATTCGCTTCACAATCAATTCATGCAAAACGTTGATAATCGATTGGCAGAACACGTGAAACAACATGGTGAGTTCATGTGAAAAAAAATATAATGAATATGATAAATAGTTATTATGTATTATTATATAATAAGCTTTTAACTGAAAACGGGTTTTTTATTTTTAAAATTACAATTTTATTTTAATATTACAGAAAATGCGAAATCTTCTTACACATTTGATACCGTTACTATTATTAAATACATCGCTGCACTAGGTGTCGTACTTCTCACTTTCAAATTCACTTTATCTTTTATATTGCTGCGTTTCAATAAGCATTCCAATGACGAAATGGATGAGCGTTTTATTGGAACGGATAATGGAAGTTCTTGTAACATGGAACTGACGAGTAATCACAAAGAATGAATCACCTATGTTTTTAAGTTTATTTATTAATTATCTTAATACATTATGATAAGGTTTATTTTATATTAATTGTGTTTAATATTTTGACTTATATCTACAAGTGAATTAATTTTTAGATGTACATAAAGTAATTCAATGTAAAAATGGCAAATTATTTATGCTTTGAATTGGTCGATGAACTTGTTTTTTTCTTTGGATGTTATGAGTAATGTTCGGTGGTTTTTTATGTGTCCACACAACAAAGAAGTAAATTATTTCAACAATACTTAACAGACTCATTCCAAGAAATAGACCTAAAGTTCCTCCGATTGAAACTATATTAAATAAATTATATCAATTACGTAAATCATTATTTTTAATAGTTTGATTATTTTTGTAACTTACCAATGAGGTCCATGTGAGATCTTACAACATTTCTTTTAAGTCTCTCATTGGGTAGTCTATCTAATGCAATAACTACTTTTGATCCATATTTAATATCTTCGTTATCTTGGTCTTCAATAGTTAAGCTAACAGTGTATAATATAAGTTTTTCATATAAATATTATAAAACATTATATTTAAATATTGAACTTACGACCCAATTTCTTTGCTCAAAACATTATATTCTGGTTCAGTACAACTAGATATACAATTACATACTAATCCCAATTTATTGAAATCAAGAGTTTTTAATGCTCGGAATATCTCTACAAATTTTTTTTTTTATATTATTGTAATGTAATAACATAATATACTGTATTGGCATTGAGTTTTAATTTTAATTTTAAATTTAAATATTATTAATTATAATAGTATTATTATAAACGAGATGTAAACCTGAATGTTCAGTTATACAACCAAGACCTTCGACCCCACAAACTGGCGTTCCCGCTAAAAAAACAAACACACACACATTATTAACATAAATAAGTTTATAAATTTAATTGGTTTATTTATTTAGATACATACGAATTTTCAAATAATGTGGCGTACAATTACACATCTTGAGCTGAGCTTCAGCTCTGCAGTTCACAATGCACGCTGAATTACTGTATACGTTGTACACTTTTAAATTGTTTTCGTCAGGAAAACGGCAATTCCTCTGTTTGATATCTACATGTTTTAACAATGGGTCGTTCTCGATCTCTTTAATCTATTATAATATATTGTGATGGTATAGTTGTTGTATATTAACTTATTGATATGTCGGTGCAATATTGAATATACGCGATAGATATCCGATAGTACTTTACCTGGTATTTCATAAGAAACGACACACCCCAACTCAGTAAAAATTTTTCTTCTTGTGGATGATTTACGTAAGGCAAATCTTCTGGAGAGTGTATAAATAGCTGTACGTATAAATACGGTTTTGTACAAGATCATATTTAAACGGTTACAAGTAATTGATAGATATACCTTTATAGACTCATACGCCGTAAAAGCAAGGCTGCCAGGTCCCAATTTTCGGTTTGATATCATTTTTATTTTTTCTCCGTCTTCTCTGTAAACATAATCGCAATATAGAAACATTTTTATGGTGTTATACATATTATATTGTACATGTATTTTAATTATACTAGGAAAAATTATTCCTTTTCAAAATAGTATAAATATAGTTTTTGTCACGCTTGCACCGAGAGTTCAATTTTCGGTGCCGGTTGAAGCATTGGAAAATTACCTTTGGCGGACAGTAAATGTTATTTTTTTAAGTGAAAAATTCCCGTTACACAGTGGTTGGAAAAGTTAATTTCTAAATCAGAATAATATATATGAATCATAAATGTATCAATATGTTTTGTCTAATATATCAAATATACTAGCTGGTTAGGTCACAGACCACAGGTGAGTTACTCCCGTGCTGTTCTATGAAACAGTTTGTCGAATATAGATACCGAGAACGGTAAGAACAGTTCATAACGGATTATAATAATATTGATAAATGTGTTTTTAGATGCGTCAGAAGCGTGACAAAAAATAATATGTGTGGCTCGAGCTGGACAAGATCAGTCTTGAACGTAATGCAGCCCTCACCTGCAACTCATGCTGTACACGTCGTATGTGTTTGAAATTTATCACCTCCCAATCTTCTCATACAATATACTATTTCGAGTATATTTAAATTAATAATAAATACTAATTATATATGTACTCAACGTTTTATTATACTCACTTTACTGTGTGTAAGGAGTTTACAATAAAACATACACCATTTTCAGTCGTTACCGGTAAGAATTGATCGCAGCATTCGAATGGTTCATTATTCCAATAACAGTTGCCAATCAGATCTTTACATTCCGATCGAATCTACCAAACAAGTTATATAATTAATGTATTATACTCGAGCGCGACGAATACGCTTTACAACTGTTTGAGCCTGCGATCACTATGAAATCAAAGCTTTTTTTAACATATTTTTTATTTAGGCCATCTGTCACATGCAACTGAAGAATATTTACTCTTAGTTATTTTTATTATATATTAACAACATGTTTACACTCTACTTTCGTAAAACACTCGAAATTCCTTATATTTACATCACATTGTATTTATACATAAACTACGGTATTGTTATAAACGCTGTATATTATGTGATGGTGACTACAGAAGGCATATTGATGAATATAAAACTTAACTATTGCAGTAATCTGGCTCCAACAGTTACATAACTTATATTTATCTTTTAAAATATACTTCACGTATGATTTTATCGTAGTCTGTAGTGCAGTTTAACGTTTTTTTTTTGCAGTGTGTGACACACGAGTAACACGCGCCGTCGTAGAAAGCGATGTCCCGTAGATAAAAATCAATGTTTAAATCTCGATCAGTGCCGTACATCCTGAAATTATTATTATGAACATTATATTTTTTTAATTATTGCTATCAATAAGAAAATATTAATATATAATATTATAATCGTAAGATATTCGCACTTCGAAGCCAAGTCGTATAATTTGTCCGGAGACTCTTGTTCGCAAATCGATAACGAGAGAAAACTTGTGTTCCAATCTAAATACGTGGTGTCAGTGACAAAGCTGACGGCGTTGTTGTTGTAAGCATACCAGGTGGCTTGGAGATATTCTCTTGTGGCAAGACAGGATATAAAACATGTCAAAACCCAAAAAACTCTTGTGAAAAATAAAAAATTTTTGAAATGTGTTTAAAATTAAGTTATAAGTTACTAACAGCTAGTAATTTTGTATCAATAAATTGAAAAATAATTATATAATATATGCGATTTGTTTTTTTGAAAAAATTCGTTCAACCTACCTACCATAATACAGATAGAAAAATAATTTACTTAAAGCAATATAAAATATTTATAGTAAAATATCCTTAAAAATATAGGCTAACAGACGGTCACCGCTCAGAATCAATATGTGTTAATTTCCCCATATTTTACGATTTATTCTTTATTCCGTCAAACACTAAGCACTAAACACTTATTCACCGATTATGAAACCTATCGTGAAGTACAAGAACTACAAGGAACAAAAAACAATATATGACGACATATTCGAAGTCTTTGGATCCGTGGAACTTTCAATATTCAATAATATATCATTACTCCAAGAATTGGGAATGAACATATTAATGTAATTAAATATATTTCCTACCAGAAAAGATAATGAAATTAATAATCTAAACATTTTTACTATTCAAAATGTAATGGCGGCACGTAAAAAACTGGTACTTAACATGAAAAAAATGAACTGATCTGAACTGACAACACACTTTACTACATAGCGTTTACTGAATATTTTTATATTGTAATAAAGTTAAGTCACTTACAATAGACTTTGACTCACCTCTCCGTCCAGTGTCGGCGTTTGTCGGCGATGTAATTGAAGCCGTGCACCGTGCTGTTGCTGAAATATGTCCATATTCTACGCATGGCGGTAGTACAATGATACATTTTTATTACCTGCGTATCGACTAATATACCTATTATAGTTTAATATTTATATAATTATGGGGCAAATCCAGCTTATCGATGCTTTTTATCGGAGGAAAATATGAAAATATACAATCCTTTTAGTTCCATATTATATCTGATATCATATTGTAATTTGTATGGTACAGTATATAGGTGTATATTATATAAACACAACCCTGTAATTTAATCGTTGTAAATTTGAAATGAAATTAAGGTTGATTTAGACTGTTGTTAATATGTATTATGCATCATATATATTAGGTATATATACTTCTTGGAAAATAAATAAAAAAAAGCAATATAGATAATAATAATATAATAGTTTTATATATCTACCTATAATTGTATATTGTATGTATAAAAAAATAAAATTTTGTTAATGAAAATAATATATTTGTATAAATTGTATACGTTAAAAAAGTTTGAAAACTGTTTTATTACTGTATGTATATTTTAATGCTTATACAGAGGCGCAGAGCCATAACAGTAACACTGTTGCGTGTTTATTAGGTAAAATATTTAGTTACCTTATCAGTATCAATTATATCATATTATCGTTTATCAGTCAGTTTCCAAACTTTTCACTGTGTACAAGAAAAATTGTTTGCCTATTGAAATATTATTTACTAGACATCTTGTCATGATATTTGACATTAAATTTTTAATTTTAAAAAATTTATAACTAAGCCTTTGAGCTAATGTAATAAAATAAAACTTAACATAATATAGATATTAACAAGAAACAAACCGCTATTAGGTATGTTACAAATAATTATGTAAAAATAATAACTATTAAAAAAAAACTAAACATTTGCTTATAATTCTACAAAAAGTGCGACTGAAAAATTAATCATCATTAATAATTTTAATTTAAGGTAGATATTCAAGTAAATGCGAAGTAAATAGTTATCCAACATGACGTGTCCGTGTTAAGTGAAATCCCTTTGGTTATTGTACACATTTCATATTATTTTCGAAATATTGGACATAAAGTAATTTATCTAACAAAGAAAATTGAACATAGCTAGTTCGAGTAATTTCTGGATTGTTTGTCATAAAGTATTAAGAACGATTCCTATAACCGATATTTTATTTTATATATTACTAGCTGCCCCGTCCAATGTAGCTCGAGCCAAAGATAAGTTCAGAATAATTTCAAGTAATTTACATGCAACTAAGCAACTGCACAGTGGAATTATAATATTAATATACTACATCAAAATTTAAAATCGATAACTCTAATAGGTTTGGCTCTCTGTTGATTATGAATTAGTCACTCAGGGCATTCTCGTTTATATATATATATATATATATATATATATATATATATGTGCATAAATGTGACTATCTTTAATGGTCAGTCGACTATAGTAAAGTAACTATGACAACATAATATCATATATTAATATTATACAAAACACCAAAAAATGCAAAAAATTAATAATATATTTTTTTTAAATATGAATTAAATAAAAGTGTGTCTATAATAGTAATAAACATAAAATATCATATTTTACTTAAAAATAATACTATAACTGTATAGTAAAAAATATAAAAAATAATTCACCTTAGTCAAATTGATTTGATTTCGTTGAGTGCGTATATGTATTTTTATTAAAAAATAATGTTATTATATAATTGTTTGGGTATTGCTAAATGTTAACTACAAGAAATAATAATTTTAATAATATTAAATATGAATAATTAGATGGTTTTTGTTCATAGATAAAATCCGAAACAACGGAATGCGCAAGTATTATTTTAGGTTCTGAGAGGAGCTATGATGTGTTTTATTTTTTTATTATTTTTTGTTTTGTGTCATCACCATTTGCGACAATAAAAATGTTTCGATTTTCTTCATCGACATCTTTTATGATAGAAAAATGAATCTAGTAGATATCTTTGGGGTTAAATGTAAACAATTCCTAGAAGTATTCAAAAGCATTAAAAAAACAAAAAAAAAAAAAATAAAGAAAAACGTGGAGTTTTATGTAAAACTAGTTTTTGACAAAATCGATTTAGTTTTTTTGGTGTAACTCAAAACTAATCATGGTAGATACTTTAAATTTTCATGCATGATAATATTTTTAAATATTTTGACTGTATTTTAACTATTTATAAGTATAAAAAATGTTTGATTATTTTTTAGTATTTTTTAAATTTATTATTTTTGATAAATAATGTTTCACTAAATAACTTGAAAATGTAATACAAGATTTCTCATGAGTTATTATAATAGCAGTTTAAAAATATCAAAGACAAGTATACATGTTTTTTTATTTTATAAGAATTAAAAATTCAAATTTTGATAAAATTCATCAACATCACAAAAATTTGCAAATTATTATGTAATTAAAAATGAATTAAATGTGTAATTTTTTTAACTAAGAATTAAAAATTTAAAGCAAGGTTTATCTCATTAGTAGTTCATACACTAATCAAAATATCTAAACAAAATATAAACAGTCTTTTTATAGACATTTTAATTTCGAATTTGAAAGGAATATATCCCATTTTAGTTTTAGTTATTTTGACGTAACTGAAAAATATTATTCAATGGATACTTGAAACTTTTAAATTATACTATTATATTTTATAAAACAATAACATTTTCAAATGCATTTTTTTCGGAAAAAATTAATTCAACCTACTGTATAACTTACTAATGGTTAAATGAATTACTAATTAATATAAATAATATACAAAAATGTTTTCAGTTACGGCCTTGTCACATTGTTATTTCGTATATCATTTTTCGCTAGATTCACTGAGAACTTTATTTTGATTAAAATGATTGTACGTATATGATTATGTATTTAAATCGCCGCATAGGATAGGCAATTTAGCTACACTTATTATATTACGTCGTCTGAGAATGAAAAGGTTCTAATGTAATTTTAAATTCTGAGCAGAGCAATCAAAGTATTAATTTTACAATCTCGTATGTTTATTTTTATTTTTTGTGTGTCTGTGATCACGTTATAGTGCAATAAAAGTGCTCCAATTTTCTTTATCAGCAACTTTTCTAATAGAAAAGCAAATCTAGTTGATACTTTGGGGGTCAAAAGTAAAAAATTCTTAATATTTTTAAACGCGCCATGAAAAACAAAAAAAAAATTAAGGAAAAACGGGAATTTTTTCACAAAGCAAATTTTTAACGAAATGTATTTTTATTTTTGATGTAACAAAAAAAATAATGACCGTAAATACATAAAATTTTCACCGAATGTTTATGTAAGCATTTATTATATATTATAAAATTTTCAAAAATGTTTTGATTTATTTTAAGCTATTTATGAACATAATAAATTTTTGGGTCTTTTTTATTTTTGCCTACAAAAAATCGAAAATGTAATATGGTGTTTTTCATAACTTGTAAGTGAAAATTTAAAAAAAAAGTTGAGCGTAAGTCTTTAATATTTTTTTATAAGTGTTTAAAGTTAAAATTTCGAGAAAATAAGTAAAAATTACGAAATTTTGCATTGCTTTTATTAGGAAATTCATAAACATTTTTCTATTCAAATCTAATATTTAAAAATTCAACACAAGGATCTCTATAAGTTTTTCTAAAAAAAAATACCGGAAAGTTAAAGTAATTTTTTATGAGCGTTTGAAATTAGACATTGGATAATTCACCTGTTTTCTCCGGAAATGATTTTCTTATTTCGATGTAATTCATAAAGGAATAATTGAAGACATTTAAAATTTTCACAAAATGTTTAGATTATCATTTTCTATATATCAAAAAAATTTTAAAATACCTATTTTGATAATTTTTGAGCTAATTATAGGCCTAAAAAATTTTTGGAGTTTTCAAATTTTTTACTTTAAATATCAATAAAAAAAAATTCGTTGATCTAAATTTCTTCAAAATTGAATACAAAATTTCTCTTAAGTTTTAAAATTGCAAATCAAAAATAATAAAAATAAATAAGCACACATTTTTTTCATAAGCATTTAAATTTAAAATGTTGATCAAAATTCATCATCGAAAATTTGCAAATTATTTTGTGATTAAAAAATCATAAAATGTTCAGTTTTTATAACAAAAATTGAAAATTTAAAACAAGGTTTTTCGTAAATATTTAATGCTGTAACTAAAACATCAAAAAAAAATATATTAAAAAAAATAATTTTTTATAGACATTTTAAGTTCAAATTTGGATTAAAATAGGTATTTAAATGAAGAATGATAATATTAGTTATTTTGTTGTAATTAAAAAAACATTTTTGTGGGTGCTTGAAACTTTTAAAGTATATTATGATTTTTTATACATTCAATGACATTTTCAAATGCAATGTTTTCTGCAAAAATTAATTTAACCTATTGTATTATTAACAGTAAAATTAATTATTTTAAATGCAATAATATTTTAAAATATCGTACACTTTGTTATGTTAGGTTGACAGACCGTTTTCGCTCAGAATCGTTTTTCGTATACATTGAATTCAAATTTATCACATCCATGAAAGTGATCCATTCGACACATAATATACAGCAGAGTGGTATTCACTTGCCAATCTTTTTATAATTGTTCGGGGGAACGTTTTTAAGTTAGAAATTGAATAACTTTTTTCACCGTGAATACTGAGTTACAAAATATTGGTGCAATATGAAAAAAAAAATTTTAAAGAATAAAACTTTACCTGCAATTTGTTTTTACCGCAATTATTGATCGAGTTAATAATAAAAAACTAAAATATTGTTTTTAGAATTTGAATGTTTTACGTGTAGAAATTTTTCATTCTGATGAAAATATTTTTTTCTGTGTGGTGATACTAATTTTTTAAGTGTAAATTATGATAGTTCTTTATATAACGTCATATTATCTCAATTGTTTTATTATGTAATATATTTAGTTTTTAAGTTTAGTATTATTATATCACATACTTACTACAAGGTACAACTGTACAAGAAGTCTCAGATATTTTTTAGTGGTTCACCTTCAATTTTAAATTAATTACCCTATAGGCTTATTCATAGAATCAAATGGGGTTAAGTCAGAGCTAGATTAAGACTTCTAGCTTATATGATCGTAAGCACTCACATTTATATTCTTTTCAAAATAAAATTAAGTTTTCGACTATTTATGTAACAAAAAGTGTCATGTTTTACACTAATTAATTATTATTAAATTAATGAGCTTAGGTGCAAATATAAACAAAATAATTTATGTTAAATGTATTTGAAACTATACTTTAAGTATACGCGGCAAGTACATGCTGAAATGTTTTACTATGGCACGATAATAATTTATATTGTATGAGTGGTATAACTGTATTATAACAGTACATTTTCATTCTAAGATATTACATGTAAGATCGTTTAGAAGTATTTCATTCTTAATTACTGTTAAGAATGAAAAGGTTGTAACTAATATTTCTTGTTTTCACTCTTATCATTCATATTTGTATGAGTTAAAACCTTTTCATTTTCTGTATTTCATTAAATAATCAACGGATTGATATGATTTCTAGATTGAATTATATAACAATAAATATTAAATAGTTATATGCAAAAAACCCATTTTTCAAAAAATTGATTTAGAACTTCTTCATTTTGAAACAACGATTAGTAGTATTAAAAGAAAGATTTAGCATACATTTTATAAATTATATAGATAAGTATAAATTGTGTGAAACTATTACCTACATAGAATATGACGGTAACAAACTGAATGCAATTGTTGATAAACTATGTATGAATTAATTAGAAATTAGTTTTTATTTTTATGAAAACATTTTAATTTAATTTGAAATGAATATATGAATAATTCTTTAATAGCATTTAGTAAATATTTATAGAAGACAACATTTTACACTTAAAAAAAAATAATAATAAATAAACGATATTTCATTACGTTTTTTAGTTTGAGCAACATTCTGTTATTTATTACCTCAAAATATATTATAACTCGCAACAGTAAAAAATAATATTATTTCAATCAATAAAAATATCTGCCTACTATCAATATTTATTAATCAGCTGTAATCAATATAAACTTGAAAAATTATACAAGTGCAGATATATTGTGGTATAATTTGTGAAATGTGACAGTTAATGGAAAATACCTCGAATGTAATAATAATATGTACACATAATATTATATTAAAGCTTATTATACATTTTTATTTTTCATATCGATGTATTACATTCTGAGGGTTGTAGTTGCATATTGTATTTTAATTACTTAAAAATACAAATATTTGTTAAAATGTTCAAGGTTATTTAACTGTATGGCATATTTTGCACTTATGTTATCAACAAATATAATACTATGATGTAATTATTTAGCTCGATTATACCCATTATTTAAAGTCAAAACTCTAAGTGTATAATCGATTAATACTACACTAAAAATTTATTAACATTTATATAGGTAATATTATATTTATCTAATTAGTAACACGAATATATAACTCTTATTCTTGTCCAACATTTAATGTAAGAACCTATCATCACACAAACTATGGACAACTTCCTACTTGATCGATTTCTAACACTGGGAAACTTTTGTTCTAATCAATATTTTTAATTTGTTTTTATATATAAATTACAGATGTTTACGCTAAATATATAATATAAATATTTTTATTTTTTAATACCTACAGAATAATTTGATAAAAAATATTTTGTCAAACTTCAAAATATCTTATTTGTGAATTTGAATTTAAAAACAATTTTTATATTAAAAATATTAATTTAAGTCATTTATAATTTATTTTATAAAATTTTTTTAAATCTCATTACTTTTGTGTACAATATGATATTTCTAGGATTTATATTGCATCAATTATGAGAAAAACAACGGATAAACTATAACAAATTTAATATTTTATCACAAAAATGTGTTAAAGTCAATTTATTACATTTTTTGAGTATTTGAAAAATAATTAAAAATAAACTAATAAAATACAAGGTATATAAAACCTCATAATAGTTTTTTTGCTATTTTCGAACCATTGTAATTTTGGCAGTAATACGTTTTTAAATTTCACCCCTCATATTGTTATTGTATGGTTTAAAGTTAATTATTTCATTTCATTTCTTTATAATTATAAGTTATGCACAATCAATTCGTTAAACAGTATGAAACTGTTAAAACTAGCTTAAGTATTATAAATAAAATATTTTTAAAAGTTTAATAATAGTATAATAGTATAACATAAATAATAGTTAACTAGCTCCTTAGTGCATATTGTATATCACTGAAATAAAAAAAAAATCGCACTAAAAATATTTAAAACATAGTTCTATGACAATGTTGTAAATAAATAGCCTAACCAGGACGCCATCATCATTTTACATTTTGTTTTTGAAATTATTAATAAATCATTCGACATTTGAGATATGACAAAAAATGAGCCACTATCCACACCAAGATGAAAAACGAGAAATATTTTAGACAGTTTTTATACATGACACTATTTTGTTTATTACTTTAGTTTTAAAATATTAGGCACAAGGATAAGATAGGATATAAGGTATAATATCAGATATTATGTTGTAAATAATTAAACTACTAGGATAATATTATAGGCTAGCTAATAGCCTTGTCACTGAAATTAATTTTTAAAAGAAACAAAATCTATAAAACAATTAACGATGTATCTATTTTTATATTAAATTAATCACTGTGGCGAGCGCACGGGAATCTTCCAGAACGATTTGGAACCGCGCGGCATGTATCATGCTACCGTGGCGTTGCCACGAGAATATTCTTGAACGTTCTATTGCGCACCACCACCCTTGCAATCTCGCGAACATTCTGCGGTTTGTGTAATTCCGTTTGCCACCAGGCAGTGTCAGACAGCTATATCAACAGTTTAGTTGATTGGTGTTATTATTATATTATATTATATTATCACAATAATTTTTAATATTGGTATTTCGATACATTCTGTTTTACATTTTTATGACGTACACCCTTAGCCGTGTCCTCTTAAAAATAACTCTTTAATAACTGTAGTATAATTACTAACACATTATTTAATATAGAATCTATACCAACGCTATTCGTAGAACATTTCATTCCGAATAATCATATATAAATATTAGGTATACATATATATTTTAAGCTAAACGTGTAATAAATATTATATTACTATGCTCCTACACGAAGTTCAATTCACGTCTGTTTATGATTATTTCGGACAGCCCATATTTCATATTTTTACTTTCATAACATCTGTTGAAACTCACCAATGCATCAGACATTGCGTATGCAAATCGACTTTTTTTCAAATTCATAAGAATTTTTAATTGGACGGATAATGTTTATATTGTCTAAAACTATTAACAGGTTGACTTGATTAATTTTAATTAATTTTACTATTACTTATATGGGCTATTGCCTATTTATGACCTATGACTTTCACGATTGTTAAAAGATTAGTTTATTATTGTTTTCAATTAAAACAGCAGCATTAAATCAACATCTTGAAAGCTAAAATATTTAAACGACGTCGTACACAGTAGTTTCAAAAATAAATTATAGTCATCCACTGTAATTTTGTCGTAGATTTTAAAATTATCAAAAATAACTTAAAAAATAATACTCCAACCACGTGGAACACACGAGTACACAACTCCAGTTCGCTACTAGCCTAGAAATTTAGGCTTATCTTAATCGTAATATAAGTAGAATATTAATACTTTTAACTAAACGTGTTAAAGTTAAAATATATATATATGACCAGTTTGCATACATTATTTTTTAACCAGTCTTTACATTAATTGTTGTTTGTGGGTATAATGGGGAATATCTAAATAATTTCTAAGTGACTATTTGAGTAAGAATTTATATTAAGCAAATTATAAAATAAAAATCAAATAAGTGGTCGGTTATATTAAGCAGAAATGTTATAGTTGTTGTTCAATTTTAACTACTGGAATAATTTTTTGGACATTTTGAAAAACTAGAATAGACAAATATATTAAAATCATAAAGTAAGTTCATTAGATTTTCATGAATTATTATTGTCATTAAATGTATTGCATATAAACGATTTGTGAAAGTTCAATACTCATAATTATAAACGTAAATGACGTAATTATTATCATATTATAATCAGTGTTATTATATTTGATATCCATAATATAACTAAAAAATGGTAAAATATATGGGTGATATTAGGTATGAATTTATACAAATTAAATTAAACACAACGTTCATGTGAAAAATTTTAAATTTAAGATTATACAATGGAATTCTCGATAATTGTTATCCTTACTTATTATTTTTGTATAATTATTGTATGTATGTTATCACTCGTGTCTTATTAATATAGATACTTACTTATGATTTTCGATGTATTTTATGCACATTGATGTATTATAATAGGTATTTATACAATCTTGTAAAGAATATTTTTGTTTTGTATTCAGAAATACGTACTTGAAAATATTTTAAAAATATATTCAGAATAATTTACAAAACTGTATTTATAATATTATTTTATGCTGTAAACTGAATATGTGCATTACATCTATTATATATTAATATTTTGTTAATTCATAAATTATTTAATTGAATCATATTAAGAAAATAAGTGTTTTTGTAATTTACGTGCTATTAAAATATTTCTTAGCCGAATAGTTTTGTTTAATGTGTTCGTGTTACGGAATTTATTATACAAAAAATGAAGTTAATTATTAAGAATTTTAACAACTGAAATAATTTTATGTTTATGGTTATTTACTTATACTTCCACAGAAAAATCTAAAAAAAAAAATTTAACGACTGAACTGTACATCATAAACTTTATGTCAGCTTACTTTTTATATTAAATCAAAGATGCGTATTTGAGTACCTAATTTAGTACCAAAATATTGAATATAAATATACAGTTGATGTACACAAGTTACAAATCATATGTATACAAGATTGTTTCATTGAATTCCGTTATCGTATACTTCTAAAAGTGTAGTTTAATATGTAAGTAACAGTCAAAAAATACAATATAAGATTTTAAGTTATTGGTTATGATAACCAAATTTTAGTGTATTTAGTCTAGATAATTATACATTTGACAATTGAGTGACAGAGTGCAAAATCTGTGTGAAGAATATATCAGTTATTATATAATAATAATTATTAAACAATTACATGTGTATATACCTACAGACGACTATGTGACGATAATTGTCTCAACATGCATACCTAAATAATATACATTTTATTTAATAAATAACAATGTTTTTTGTAATTACTTCAATCTAAATTAGTTATTACAGGCATAGCATAACTACCATTGAATATTAAATGTAAATACTATATATAATATACACAACCTATCAATTATCAAAAAAATACACAACGTTCAATTGTCAATATAATTTTATAACTTATATAAGTTATAAGTTATAAGTGTTCATTATATTTATTATAACAAATAATTGCATTTGATTATAATTTTTTTTTTTTGATTTCGGCTTACTATGTAATAAAAAAACACATGTGTGCCACAGAATATTATAGAGAGAATATTTTTAATAAGCGCAGTGTTCTAGAATTGGTTTATTTTATAACAGTCACTATTCTAAGTGAAAAGTTGAAACTAAAATAGTGTAAAAACGAATATAATATAACTCCAAACTTGCTGTTTTACTTTGTTTCGTATCTACTAACAATAGAGACGAGTAAATTAATTAAAACAATAAGATTAATAAAACAGGTAACGGAATAAATAATAATAATAATAATAATAATTTATTTCTCACACAAAGACGTAAATGCCAGACGAATTGTGAAGAAGTAAATTATCTCCAAGAAACTTAATACCGAACATCCAAGAAACAGGCCTGCAGTGCCTCCAATTGAAACTAGAACGTATTAGTGTATAAGGTATGTTTAATATTTTGACTTGTTTATTAAAAAATATATAAAATATTGAATTGATTTTTTTTTTTATTTAATTACTCACCTAAAACATCAGTGAAACCAAATAAAACGTTTCTTTTCAAACGCATACGAGGATATTTGATAAGTCCCCACTTTAAATTAGTTCCCAGGAACCTGCAAAAAAAAAATCATAATTACTGTGTTAAATAATTGTTTAACAAGTGAAATGATTAGTACCTAATGATGGCTAATCAAAAAATAACAATACATATTATTTGTTTTACATTAGCAATTAAATATTTAAATTAATTTTAGTTATTTAATTGTTTATTAATTATTATTTGTTAGTTACTAGAATTAGATTACCATTGAATTGTGTTGTCTCCTTCTACGATATAATTAACATCGTCACAAGGTGGGTAACAACCACAGTTTACTTTTTTATGAGCCCCTGTCGTATTTCGGAGTTTTATTAGAAACTCTAAAAAAATTCAGTAATAAATATTATTTTCATCATAATTATACGTAAAACTAATATAATTTACCTTTATATTGATCCAAACAATGCATTCCTTCGACATCACATATTTTATATTTTTCTGAAATTAAATATCAAAATGGTTGTATGGTTGTATCATGCTATTTTGATATTTAATGTTAAATGTGGAAAATTAATGATTAATTGGGTTTTTTTATACTCTGTCCAGATTAAATAATACCTTATATTTGTTTTTATAAACATATATGCCCATTTTTATATTGATATATACTAGTTATAGTATATTGATCTTACCATTAATTCTTAGTCATGCTGCATGGTCCGACGTTTAATTTTATCTACGATAGTGCGATCCATATAATATAATGGTTATAGAGAAATCGCAAAAATATAGTAATTAGTAGTGCATAAAATATGATGGCGTATGTATAAAGTAATATAATAAGTAATTTGAACTCAGAAATTGAATAAACTACCCATACAAATATTTATTTTATTTTTGATATCGTGACGGATTCGGGTGTATGGTGTGGGAGGGAAGCGTTGGAGGATTTATGGGAGTTAAACTGTTAAAGTACTAATTTCGCCCCACCCCGTCTGAAGTTTTTCAAAACGTCTACTGTCAATGCGATTGTGTTAATGTATTAAATACCGTATATTTTATTTTATGTAAAACAAGTAACGACTGCAAAGTCACTCACTAATCGGTTTGTAAAAGTACGGAACACATCCGCATAGTTTTCTCGCTTGGTCCATTCGACACTTGTTCCGACATATATTATACGTATAAATCGGACTTATGTCCAACTCGCTCTCTTCCAAGAACCGGCAGCCCCTCTGCTTGGGTGAGAGGTATTTGATTTCTGGCGCGCTGAATATACTCAGCGCGGTCAGGTCTAGCGTTTTGTAGAAATTTTCCGGTGACGGGAAAATGCGGCACGCCACGTCGGGCACTTCGTAAGGGGAGTGCACAAATCCCTAATATGCGAGTGTATAATAAATCACAATGTAATATCATATTAAATTGTTAACTATTATAATTATATTACTATACAGTCATTTCAACAGCAAAAAAATATGAATAAAGACTTTACCATGTAACCGAAATTCATGGACGTTATCTGAACAAAAATGTCACCGTCCAATGGGGTACCCGACATTATTTCTATTTTCGGGAATTCACTAATGTTGGGTTTTATCCAATATCTGTAAATAAAAAATTTGTTCTCAGAACGTGCGAGATTTTCATAATTTTAGTCCTGCTCATGGGGACCGATTTTGTTTATATACTTGTAATCGTTGTAGGGCGCAATGTATCCATTGTACGAATAACACAATCCCAACTCGGTTACACTGGGCACCAATTCAACTGGCGAAAATATGTCTACGTGACTATTGCTGATTGTGTACGATATAGTACCACTCAGTGACATAACGTAATTCAAGTATTCATTCGGCGATATCCGATTGTATGTGGGAACTTCATTAAACGTACCATAAGTGGCGTTTGCCAAAAACACTAGAAACGTCCGTAAATCTTCTTTTTCCTCGTTTGTGTAATTTGAAAATCTAAAACAATATCTAATAAGTTTATTATTTTATAATTTTTTTTATTATGTGACGGCTTGATCATAAGGCAAAACGAAAAGATATAGTTTTAGTATTTCATCGTGCTTGTTAAATAAAATTATCATATTTCAATATTTGTACTGATTATTATTTGTTTTGATTAATTAAAGTTTGTGAAATCCTATTTATGTGCGTATGCGCGTGTAAATTATAGTAAAGTTATTCTATTAAGCTGATTTATTTTAATGTTAATCATAGAAAGAGAATTTCTATTGGAGTTTATTTGTTAATAGTAATGGTGATTATTTTTTTATACATTAATTATTTTGTACATGCCTAATATAATATTATACTGCATGAATTCAATTCGTATTAAATCACTAAGTATATTAGTATTGAGAATATTATTTAAGACAAAATTATTTATGATTTCGTGATTTATATGTGGTAAAAAAGTATCAATTGTTCAGTATCCACTATTTTTGTACATTTATTGAATTAATTTCTTTACCTGGTTTTAATATCAAGCACTGTGTAAAAGCAGTTATGTGAGCCCTTAATAATTCACTTAAACTGTTTATGTAAAAAAGATTTAATATTCTTAAATAAATTATGAAAAATCGCTAAAAATAAAATAAATTTGATATTATAATTTTTTCTTTTTGAATTATATTTTAAATGGCATTCGTGTTTACATTAGTTTTACACGTCTTAATTTAGACATTTAATTTTATTATAAGATTCATATTTTCAATCCAACCTTACTTTTTTTCTACAAGTTCATCGAAAAGTTGATCATTGATTTTGTTTGTAGGACATAAAGTGACTGCTGGAAGTGCAGTGGCCCATTCCTTGTACTCTCTGTCCATGGATATCACAGTTGGATTTTCTTGGTAACGAGTCCAAGTGGACGAACCTAATATTGCTGAACCATAGATACTCAAACAGATAGCAATTACCCAAATAAATCTGTCATATAAATAATAGTAACACCAGTAAATTATCAGCGGTTATAGTATTTTGTATTAAATTAATATTTATTGTTATTAAATAAACTAATCGATAATAAATATATCAATGTTTTAAATATTAATAGAAAAACGTGTTTAGAATATGATTCAAAATGTTTAAAACTTTTATAAAAAATTGTTTTTAATATTTTATTTATATTAGTCTATAGTAATAGACATAAAAACTATATAAGCCCTAATATTCAATGTATAATTAATTTACAATTCTAAAAAGTTCATAACTCGATTAAAATTATAATATAAAAACCTGTGATATTCAAGTTAAATATTCATATTAGATTTTGAGCGGAACAAAGAATGTATTGATTTTACAATAATGTATGTTTTTTTTGTTGGTTATCACCTTTTGGTACCGTAAAAATGGTTCAGTTTTCTTCATCAGCATCTTTTCTTGAAGAAAAATGATAGTTGATACTTTGGGGAGTTAAAAGTAAAAAAATTCCCAATACTTTTCAAAAGCGTTGAGAAAAAAATTAAGGTAAAACAGGAATTTTTACGCAGAACTAACTTTTGAGAAATTTGATTTTGTTTTTTGATATAACACAAAAAATAATAACTATAGATTTTCATAAAATTTTTATTAAATGTTTATATTAGTATTTCCTATACACCATACAATTTTATATATATTTTCACTTTTTTTGAGCTTTTTTATAAATAAGAATTTTTTTATTATTATCAATCAAAAATTTTTTACTCTGTCAAAAAATTAGATAATTTAATACAAATTTCTTTATGACTTATTATTAGTTAAAACTAAAAAAAAATTAAAAACAAATCTACAATAGTTTTTTATAAGCGTAAAAGGTTAAAATTTCAACAAAATACGTCAAAACCACGAAAATATGAAATTTTTTTGATTTAGAAATTCATAAAAAATGTTCTATTCATACTCAAGATTTGAAAATTTAACCTAAGTTTTCACATAAGTTTTTCTACCTTTCACAAAAAAAGTTTACCGGAATGTTTTATGAACGTTTGAAATTAGATATTGGATATTTAACTTGAACAGTTTTCATATTTTGTTGAAATTTGAAAATAAATTACCTTTAAATACTTGAAATTTTAATCAAATGTTAAAAATAACTTTTTCTACATACTGTACATTTTTTAAATTTAGATTCTTTTTGAGCTATTTACAAGCATAAGGAATTTTGGATTTTTTTTAGTTTTTTTTTCTATAAATATCGATCAAATAATTTTTGTTGGGTCAAAAAACTTTATTAGTAGTGATGTAAAAAAATATACTTAATAATCTAGGCTGATAGACCATCTTCGCTCAGAACCGTTTTTTGTAGGTATGCAATGATTTATCATTAAATTCAAATTTAACACATCAATTACATTTCTTGTTCGGTGAATTCTCAGTGACCCACTCAATACCTGTTGTATACAGCAGAGTAGTACCCACCGGGAGTGATAAACTAAATTCCAAATAATTGGATTATAATTGGGTACTTGAAAACAATAGTCAACGATGGACTTGCTACTTAAATTATTGTAAGTGTTATTTGAAATTGAACGATGAATATTCTATTATTTTTAATTTTGATAACCAGGATCACAAAAAATCAAAAGAAGAAACACTGAATAGACAACAATTTAAAAATACATAAAAAAGAAAAGCAGTCCTTGACGTTTCGACATAACCAGCTAAATTATTTCATACAGAAATAAAAACAAGTAATTTACCATCTTTAACATTATTAGGTATAACCTTATCAAACGAAATACATGAAATGCCCGTAATAGTATTCACCCAAGATTACCTAAAAGTTCTTTTGATACATATAATGCATTAAATAATATGGAAATATTAACAAATACAGGCGAACCTTTTATGATAATTAATGGCATTCATACCAGTATAATTATTTTTTCGACAGTAACTAATTTAAAAACACTTTACGACACATTCGATATTTACGCAGACGAAACATTTAAAAACTGTCCTAAGTTCTTTCATCGAATTTTCACAATTTATGGATTTGTTAGTAATAAAATATATATACCACTTGTATTTGTCATATTAGGAAATAAAGAACTTGGTATTTACATTCAATATTTCATATATATTATAACTTATTGTTTAACAATAGACTTAATATTTTTACTAAAACGAATTTTTATTGATTTCAAGATAGTTATACATAATGCTGCAAAACACGTTTGGCCTTTGGTTGAAATCAAAGGATACCGATTCCTTCTTGGACAAAGTTGGTAGAAAAAAATCAGTCTTGGATTAACCAACGTATATCAAGATCAGTAATCAGAACAGAGTAAACTTTAAGATTATTTTTTGGTTTACCTTTTTTTAGCCCAAACGAAGTTGATTAGTGTTTTGTTGAAGATATTATGACAATTCAACCTACGGGAGATAAAGTACAGGCGTTTTTAGATTACGTTTTTGAGACATATATTGATCCTACTAGTTTATTTCCTCCTAATGTTTGGGCTGTGTTTAAGGCGACAATAAATAGAACAACAAATAGTTGTGAATCATTTATATTCATTCAAAACTAAATGGAATGTTTAATTGTTCTCATCCAAGCATTTACAATTTTATTGATATACTTAAAGATATTCAAATAAATACATACATAAAAATCCGTAGCAAAGAGGTAATCAAAATGGAAAAAATGACAATAAAAAAAATTTTTTTTATGAGACAAGAAATGGAAAAATATAAAAATAAAAATATTTCACTTTTGAATTTGTTAAAAATATATCAAATAAATTTTTACCTTGTACATAATAAAATAAAAATAAAAAATATAAATTTGACTTGAATTTGTATATTATATTATAAATGCATAATTATGATTTAAAATAATTGTTTTATTAAAAACATATCAAATAGATTTTTACTCTGTACCTACATAATAATATAAAAAAAATAGTATTAAAATAAATTTGAATTTAAATTTGACTATAATATTATATACTTAATTGTGATTTTTATGTACACCATTATTAATTAAAATAATTATTAAAAACAAAAGAGCACATTTTTAACCACGCCTGTTAACATAAACAGCCCTAAGCTTGTAAAAGTGAGAAGGAAAATGTGCTTTTTGGGAAACTTCATAAACCTTTTTAAATCTGGGACTTAATTTATTTTGAACCATTTCAAACTCGGGATTCAGTTTACCTTAAAACTTTTCAAACCCGGGGCTCAGTTTACCACAAAAAAGGTGTTTTGGACTTAAATTACCTAGCCACTTGCAAACCTTTTTAAAATTAATTTCATGTTTAATATACCCAATTTAGTAATTATTATAATAAACAATATATATTTAAATTTCAGTGTAATATTTAGAAAAAAATATTTTATAATTCTATCTATATCAATTTGTAATTAATTTTCTTTTTCTATGTAGATTGTAGATATTTTATAAAATAATTATTAAGCTTGTTTTGTTCCATACATCTTGTAGGTAGCTATGTCTATTTTGTGACTAGAAACTACGTTCGCAAGTTTCTCAGCTAATTGACGAAACATAGCTACGTTTTACAAGTTTCAATAACATTAGGTAATATTTGAATATATTTATGACATTAAAAACATAGGTAAATATATATTTTAAATCTAGATCAGATTTTGTGCAAAAGTGGAAATGGTTAAAAATAGGTACGGATTATTGTACTTAAACATTTCCAACACAATATATAAGAATATTATGAAATCGTTAATTGTAAACAAATAAATATATATTACACATGTAAATAATGTATAGAACACATACTTTTCGGTATAATGCCTCCTTTTGTCAGTCAAGTGGTTAAGGCCATGTATGTTGGAAGATGAAAAAAATAAATTAATGAAATTGAATACATTGGTTTTAAATTTTATCAGTATTCGGTCCTTGTCTTTTTTCACGTCTGAATTATCAAACTTAAACAAGACATTGCGTTTCTGAGGATTCAACTCGTTCCAATACATTGTATAGAATTTTGATAATTTTCGACAACAACTAGAATAAATGAGTTGACTAAAAGTAGGAAATCGGAATAATAACAATTCATAGTCTGCAGTAAATTAGAGAAGAGATGGATAGCAAGTTTTACATACGTATTTTTATGTTTGGTTAATAACCGTGGTGTGATTTTTGTTTTGAATAATTTATTCGATATTGTAATAACTATAACATTACACGGGTGAGATTAAAATTTAAACCATATTATCATGAAGAATAGTTTATTCATTATTTATGATTTTGATTGCCATATTGTCGTGCACGCAAGCTTTTCGTACAGTCGCCATAACTTTTAAAATTATTCGTAAATATTTTTATAGATTAAATATTTAAATATTCAATTGACAATTTTATTCAACGCAGTATATACTTTATTGATTTTACACACCAAAAAAATCAGTTCAAGGTCTGTGTCCCTATTAATAGTTATTATACATGTACCGTAGTCCCTGATAATCATTCATACAAAGTAAACACACCACGTCATTAATTCAAAAATGAACAACAAATATAAAATATTAGTAAACAATTATTAAATTATAAATATGTTTTTTTGAAATTTTCGTTTTAAATTCTCCTTAGTATTTGAATATTTAATAATTACTGTAGAATTAATGTTTTTGATGACAAAACTTTCAGTACCTACCTTGGATTAAGTTTTATACTTTTTAGATTTTGTAATTTAAATTTATGAGTACATAATATTCTTTTCACGTTTTTATTAAGACGAAAATTCCGTATTATTTTTAATCCCGTTTGTTGTATAATATACAAATAGTTTTCCTTTCATTAAAAATAAAATCAAAATATATCGCATTTATGTAATGTTTTTTTTTAACTAGTTAATTTCAAAATGTGTATTGGAAAAATATATTTTCAAACTTTTAATTATATGTACCCCGTCAATTATATTATATGTTTTACTGTATACAATTTAAGACCCTGCAGGTAACTGGTATACATACATTATAAATTAATAAATTTAAAAATTAATTAAAACATAGGTACATCCTAATCCTAAACAGTACTAGTATTATAGCCTACAGAATACTTAAATAAATAAACAAAATGCAGCAAAAACTTTGAAATATTTGAAAACATTGTTAATTTTTATTAGAAGACATTCATGATTATAGCTATTACTATAATTAAATTTATATATTATATATTAATTACAAAATATATACAAGATGATTAATTTAAGTGTCTACGCTCATTATTTCAAAACGTTTCAATTCTTTTTTACATTATTTAATGTAATTTCATATATAATTTCACATTTCACCATATATTTTTAATTTCATATACCAAAACAGAATATTATTTGGAGTATTTTAATCTATAAAAATTAAATTTCGGACAAGTAGTTTATTAATCACTATTCGTTAGTTATAAGTATTTAAAATTTAGATTAGCGGAGTAAGATGATACAGAGCCACAAAGGTATAGTATAAATAATTTTTTTGTATTTTTAGCTACAAATTAAATGTATGCTAATAACCTCTAAAATTGAAGACTTTTATAATTTAAATCTAGTTTAAATACAACACATGAGTAACATAATAACATGATAACCGGATATCACTATGGTCTGTAAAATAAATTTTATAACTTATGATTTTGTACTTTTAGTTCCTTATTTTTTTTCCTGATTTCTTTTGCCTATTATATTGTCTCGCAATTATACCTAATCTCCACCTACTCACGAAATTGGCTGATTTTTTTAAATTCAATAATATTTTTCTTGAGTTGAGATGGGGACAATGTTTTTCTAGTGCGAGTTTCTTTTCATTATTTGTTTAAATATTTGTGGTACAGGTATTATCATTGCAATTTGAACAGCGCATCAATTCCCTTTATTTACGACACTTAATTTTCTGAAATAACTGTCCCGAAAACCAGTGCATGCAAAGTGTAAAAATATTTTTCACTTTGCACACTGTATATATTTTTTACCGTTTATGTCGTTGTTGAAGATGGAAATTAACAATAAATATCACTACTATACAATAAGATAAGCGAATAGCACAAGTTGCGCGACGATAAAGTTTATTCTTAACGATTGCTATTTGCTGATAATTAACTATGTTCTTCAACACAGTTGTTTTTTATAGACATTTTTAATTCAAATTTGGATGAATCTAGACATTTAAACGAAAAATAATGCTATGTACCTGGCGATACATAACTTTTATAATTAATAATAAATAAGCAATAACTTTGATGATAGGGGGAAACCGTGTGTGGTTGGCGCAATCTAATTGATAGGCGGTTAACGAAACTCTGTCAGATGCTTTGGAAAATACAAGGCTAAGACCACCCACGAGAAGGTACCTGGGCGAATGATGTAGTAAATTCTGAGAATAGAACAAGGGAGGTCTTGTTGCGAGAAGCGTACAGGTATCCGGGAGCAGCGGGACTTAAAAATCACAATTGATACCCATAGGATTATACTGGTGTTTTGGACCAGTCGATAATTAAATAATATTTAATTATTAATATAATATAATCATTAAAGAATATTAGATTAACGAATATTATTATTATAATATGGCATATCGCAACTTGATAAAGCGTGGATCGATGGCATTTCCGGGAACTAGCACACACACACGATAACGAATGAGGTCAACACTATCTTGCTAGGATAACGTAGGTACCAATAGGAGGAGTAGCCCATATATAAGGGGCCCCGAAACGGCTCCAATTCAGATGTGATATTCCCGGGCTACAACGAGCACCTTCACGCCAGTAAAATTCTGATTTAATAAAAATAACATATTTAAATAATACTCCAGTCTAGTAATCATTTAATACCACGACTACAAACTCCTACGTCCACCACAAAGGTCGTCCTCTCGCTGGCACACAACAATAACGATGTTAGTTATATTTCGCTGTGATTATAAAAAACATTATTCGTGAAGACTTACAAGAAAGAATTCTTAAATTCACTTGATTTGCCAGGTATACCACCGCACGTTTTAACATTGATAATTGGCGTCCCTATCATTCTTCTACAAAACATCAATCCACCATGATTCTGCAATAGTACTAGGCTTTCGGTGAAAAAGTTGATGAACAACATTATTGAAGCTATAACTTTAAACAGAAAATGTGCAGGCGAAGATGTACTGTTGCCACGCATCCCAATGATTCCAACAGATAAAACATTCGAATTAAAACTTTGCAGTTTCTGGTGCGATTCGCCTTTGCAATGACCATCAACAAAGCACAAGGATAATCATTACAATACACTTCAATATATAACATTCAATTATAAACACGAATTGTCAGACTTTTCTCGATAAAACAAATAAAAATACATAATGATTCAAAATAAATTTAATATTGTTGTAACGATAATACATAGTATATTTTAACCGTTATATTATAAAATAAAACATTTTATTCATATAGAGTTGGTTATTTTTTTAATGGGCAACAAAGTGCACGAGATCAGCTTTATATTTATAAAAATAACAAATGTTTGGCACGGAAAACGCCGAGCGGGACAGCTAGTATATGATATAAATATACACTTTTATAATAATTAAATGTTAATAATATAATAAATGTAAAGTTTTCGGAAAAAATTAAATCATCCTACCGGCTACCGTAATACTAATAAAATAAGTTACTTTAATAGCAATATTAAAAATATATGATGAAATATACTTGATATAGGCTGTATCCTGTATTTATAGCTATACATATAAATACCGTCTTTGCTCAGAATCGCTTTTTGTGTAGAATGATGTATAATTTAATTCAAATTTAACACATCCATTACAGTGACCCACTCGATAACTACTGTACAGGCGTACAGCAGAGAGGTACCTACCCACTTTCCCAGTTTTTATTGAATGAATAATTGATATAAAAATAGTAATATCTATATATTATGTATTAATAGTAATAATGTGTACAATATTTAATAATGTATAAAACAATATAATGAACGATAATAATTAATATTTTTATTAAAAAAACCTTTTTTTATGAATCAATGTTTGTTTTGTAATCTAGTATTCAAAAAAAAAGCGCGTAAAGTGGATTAACAACTCCGCTCGCCGTAGTGGTAAATAGTGGCGTAGCAGCCACCTGATAATACAATTGCGCGCGCATTGGAAGCCGGGCCGGCTATGCATGTGTTTTGATGCTGCAATGAGAATATCCTGGTTCATGATAGTCATGAACCGCGGTCACGGTCATTAATTCACGGTTTATTTACACGGCTGATGCTTAGACGCTCAGATGCTCGGTGCCCATTGGCTACTGCACCATACTACTAAGTTCCAGACAGTAGTTGAATGGTCCATGAATCAAACTATTAAAGCCAACTTAACGTTTGAAGTATTTTATTATTTTCCGGCAGTCGGCACTTCTATCTTCGGTAACCGCCGGCTAAAGCTTAAGCCCCGGAGTTATGTGGTTGTCATTAGATGAAATAATAATAGGGATGTATGCTTTCTGTGTTCGGATGTTGTCCAAATCTAATCTATAATTATTCAAATCCAGTGTCTACCTAGAGCGAAGATTAGAGTAATCGTTCAACTTCTCAATCTCAGACTACTGCTATTTTAAAAGTAACCGGTAAGTTGTTTATTTTAAAGGACGCTATCCATACGTTTGTTGTCTCAGTTTAACAAACGTACGAGATATCAAATTTTCGTTCACTGGTTTTGTTAGATTGTTAGTTTTTATATTGAAGTGAATTGACCTATCATCAAACTTTAAGGTAAGAATATCATCTGTATTTAAGTATCTGCTTTTTATTTTTTCGATATTTAAATTTTCAAGCAAAATATGGGTATATTATTAAATATTACAAATTAAAAATGATCATATCTTGCTTAAAAATTAAAATATTGAAAAAAAGCAGACATTTAAGTACAGTTATTATTCTTAACTTACAGTTTTATAATAAATCAATTCACTCCAATATCAAAACTAGTGAACAAAAATTTGATATGTTGTACTTTTATAAGACAAAGATAACAAATGCATGGGTAGTGTTCTCTTAAAATTTAATAGTTTGTTTATATCAATGTTAGATAGTAAGTTAACAAAAGTAACGCGTTACTGTAATGACATTACTTTATTGGTACTTAAGGCGTTACATAATTTTATTAGAATGGTTTCTATGTAATGGATATTTCTTTTGATAAGGAATGTCTATAATATAAGATATTTTTATTACTATTTCAACTTAAAAATATTATGAAAAAAAAATTAATATTAAACTTACATGTCCATAATTGAGTTAGTAATTAAATTTAAATATGTATTTGGTTTTAAATCATCACAATTCAGTTTTCAATGGTTTGAATAATGTAAATTATAAGATAGTCAATTAAATAAATTATATTTTTAATTAACTTTTCTTGAGATACATAGAACATTTCCTATAAACAGGTGGGGTATACTAGTACTATTATGTTTTTATACGCATTAACATAAATACATTGTAATTGTTATTTGTTACTGTTTTTTTTTTTTTTTTGTGAATTTTTTTTTAATTATTCTCTTATTGTATTTCTACTTGCATTGCTTGTCGAATGAAAATTCTTAAAATAAATTAAAAACTTAAAGAAATACATAATATGAACTGTTTTTATTATTTTTTTTTATAATGCAGATGTAACATAGTTACTTTTTAGACTGAAAAATAAAGTAATTTTATTATAATTTTATTTGAGTAATAACAAATAAAGTAACTTCATTACTTTAATCATTGTAACAAATAAATGTAACTTACTCAACACTAGCTTGTATAAATATAATACTTATTTATATATTTTATTAGTGATATGATTGTGAATATTCAATGTATATAAATATAAAATACAAACTTATCATATACCCAATATTTGGTTATTACTGTTTTCATCTAAAAACTGAGAATGTTATATAACGTATATAAATTTAACCCAAAACAATAATGATTTCTATAATAATCAAGTTATTATTTTGTTAGAAATTATAAACTTTAAGGGCAATTCTCAGTCTTCACTATTTTACCATATTTTTATCAACCTCATATTCTTAAATATTGAATATTTAGTTTTTCTAAGATTTTACTAAGTGTACTTTATTTGTATACCTTTATTGCTTACCATCAATTAAATTGTCAAATATAGTATAAAATAGGTTATTTCCGGTAAATTTTATGATTATAAGATTATTTTCTATTGATAATTGAAACTAATAATACCTACATATTATATTTAAATTGTTTATATTTTTGTTATAGCAAATACAAATCAGTAAAATTATTTTTATTTTACTTCATTGAATCATGGAACGAAATGATGAAAAGGAACCATGTACTAGTACAAGCATACCTAATGAAAAAATCAGCGTTTCGAAAGTAGATTTTAATGATATAGAAGAAGTCACAGTAAAAAAAATAGAAAAAAAAGATGTTTATGTTGATGATGAAGATGGTGATGTTGATATCGATGAAGAAAATCAAATAATGCCTGCCAATATGTGTTTATTGGCAGAAAATACGTTATGTGATAAGAAAGAAGACGAATGGTTAATTGATGAAGATAGTGATCACTCTATTGAATCAGATTTAGGCATCTCATTATCTTCTAATGAATCTAATGAGGATAAAAATACTAATTCAAAATCACTTGGGTTAATTACTCAAAAAATAAAAGATTCTACCTTTGGATCTAAAATAAATGAATCAATTTCCAATGCCAAACAAACTAAAGAAGAATCAGATTTATCATCTCCAATAATGATTAAACATCTACAACATTTGACTAACTCAACATTGAACAACTTATATCGTCCACCATCTTCAAACATAATACCAGGTTCATCAAGTTCCACCAGCAAACCCAGTCCATTGTGTTCAACCAACTTAACTGGTCCATCCTATTCATCCAGCATACCAAATCCATCATGTTCAATCAACTTGCCTGGTCCATCATCTGCAACTAGTTTGCCTGATTCATCATGTTCAGTAAACTTACCTGGTCCATCATGTTCAACTAGTTTACCTGGTTCATCATATTCAGCAAGCTTACCTGATCCATCATGTTCAACAAGCTTACCTGGTCCATCATGTTCAACTAGCTTACCTGATCCATCATGTTCAGCAAGCGTACTTGATCCATCATGTTCAACAAGCTTAGCAGGTCCATCATGTTCAACTGGCTTACCTGACTTGTCTCCTTTTTCTGCACATCAAGCAGCTAGTTTTTTTGATGAAAATATTGATCCTAATGTGGATAATAAACAACAAGCACGACTATTACAACATTTTTATAATACATTATTTTTGAATAATTGTGATAAACAAAAGAACACTGAACTAAATCAAGATATTGAAATATCAAATTTAGAAGATTGTGATTTTTCTAAACATTATTTATCAGAAAACACAAGTTTCAAAAATACTGATGAAGAATCAGAAACAGAAAATACTGAATGTTTTGTAGAAGACCCAGATATTGTTAATCCCGATATAATGTACAATATTGATCTTAATGAATATTATAATCAGCTGGATCTTTTAGCTTTAAAAGTTATAAAAACACCTGATGATCCAACAGGATTAGTTGAATACAAGCAATTGCCTCCTATTCCTCAAATTGAACAGACACATCAAAAATTTACAGTAGATGAACGCTTTAGATTTGCAAATGGTATTTCCGAATGGGAGTATCAAATTGATCGTGAGGACTGGAATAAAATAATGGTAAAACGAGCTGTAGTATTCACAGCTCATGCTGGATTTAGTATAGCAAACGAAGAGAGCTTATATGTTTTAGCAGATGTAGCTATTGACTACGTAAAAAAATTGGCTGTTATTATGAAAAAACATTTTGATATTCAAGCAGATAGTCCATATCCGGATAGTATTGATCCAATTGATAATAGTCTTCAAGAGGTAAGTGTAATATTTATATAATATTATCTTATAATTAGGGTTTGGAACTTAAAGTACTTAAGAACACATTAATAAACGATAATATATGCATTAAAAAAAAACTATTCATTATTTAAAACTTCACCCAAATACTTATAAAATAAATTAGAATTAATTTAAGATCCTTAAACAACTTTTCAACATTATGCTTATTATAACTTCCAACATTAAGAAAATTATACATTGGTACAATGTAGTATTTATGTGTTGATAATATTAATCTTATAAAATTATTTTAGAATAATCATCAAACCATTTAACTACTACTCAATAGCTACTTCATCCATAAAATGTACATAACTGAACATTTATCCACTGTTAACTCTAATTAACCTGTTGGCACTTGTTTGTTGAACATTAGGTATCTGTAAGCCAAGAAGGCACTTGCAAGTTAAGTTGAATCTATTTTTTTAAAGTTGCTTTTATTTTAACTTAATTTATATTTTATATAATCATATACCAATAAATAAATAAATAAATTAGTTAAATAAAATAATTATAACTTAACAGCATTAAATCAAATCATAATTATAATTAATTTTTAGTCTGTTAATCAGGCTGAAAGCAAATTATTGGCTTAAAAATAAAAATTTCATCACATAGAATAATTTTGAAATTTCATTAAATTAACATTTTACAAATAATTATTGGCTAATATAAATGTTTATAATTGTTTATATATTTTGTTTGTGTCTATGGATTTTTTTAGTACCTAATTTGGTAACTTTTTAATATTTTTGTTGATGTATCAACTTATAGTTTAAATTACTGTATTTATTAGAAGTTATATAATATAATTTAAATAGGTAACCAATTTATTTTTAATTTTTATTATACAATTTAACTAGATGGAAAGTTTGACTAATATATAACTAATCTAGACTTGATTGACAGTCTTAATGAAGGTAGCCAAATAACTTAAATTACCAACAATACAAATTAAATCTTAATTGAATCAAATGTATTTAAGTTTTCTTCAGACTTTAATTTTAATAATTCATCAGCTTATTTTTTTTAAACTTTTGAAACTTAAATTAATCTATTTGATAACTGATTTTATAGATAAGGTATTATATGAAAAAAATGTAATTATCAATTTTAGAAGTTAATCAATGTTTTATGGTCTATTTCAGATAGGTGTAAAAGGTGGTGTAAAAGAGCTGATTCAACATTATGAAAATGATGTATTTGGTAGACGTAACAAGCTTTTAAAGAAATGTCAACATTTGAAAAAGCTTATTGATCGGCAAGTTGTTAATATAATTAAAACTCAGAATGTCACTCCAGAAGATTTAGAAGAAGAATACTCAACTAATGAATTAGAAGAAAATATTTTATCAAAAGAAGTGGACACAATAACAGAAGAAGAAAAAACTGAAATTGAGTCAGGAATTGAAGAAGTTATAATTGAAACTCAATATTCTACAGATGATGCTATATTCACAGATACTGAAATCGAGCAGATAAATCCTCTTTACGTTGACAATACAGATATTGAAGTGAAGATAGATACTGATCCGAAAAATAATGAAAATATAAAAATCAATGCAATGGACATTAAAGATAGAAAAATAAACAATTCAAGAATTCAAGACACTGCTAAAATAATGGAATTTGATCTTTTAAAACCGATAGATAGTGTACCTACAGATTTTAACCAATATGGACATTCAGATGGAAAAGAACAATTTACAGAGTGGAAATATTCTTGTGATTCAGAGAGTGATCTTGATCCTCCAAAATCTGAAAACATTTTGGACCTAGGTTCTCCAAAAAAAGTAATGAAATATTTATACTCGCCATTAGAAGTATCGCCAAGAGAACTACCACTAGTTGAGCCAGATATAACTGTTGAAAATGAAAATGATCTAGGACTTAGTAGAATGGCAGATCAACTAGATGAAGATTACATAAATTATCAGGCTTCAATGACAGACGAAAATGTGCAAACAATTTATATCCATACAATGTCTGATACTGATGAGGCAATTTCTTTGAATGATGATAATGCAGATAATACTGTTCAAATTATTCCTGTGGTTAATGAGAATGATGATTCTGATTCAAACGTTGATTATGATATAGTCTCTGTGCATTCTTTTCTTTAAGTCTTAAAATTACGATGAACAATTTTATTTATCAGGTATCAACTTAACATTAATATTACTTATATAATCATTTATTTTAGACTAGGAAAATATTTTTAAACAAGTAGGATAAAATTAGATCAATCTAGACCAATTTTTTTTTTATTTAGTATATTTTATTCTTTTTTTTAATAATATAATAAGTCACATTTTTAAGTACAATATTATTTATTTTATATCTGTTATATTCAAATCAAATATGTATATATACTAAACGCGATATATATATATATATATCGCGTTTAGTTTCTTCAAAAACTTCTACTTCATGACAACTTGTTTTGCATTTATTCTACTTCTATCTGGATCAAGCGGAAAAACAAAATAATGGAAATCCAGAATATGAATTTTTTTTTCTAAAGAAATTTATGTTTATTATTGGATAATCCACTTCGGTAACTCATCCATATGTTGTTGACAAATATTTCTTGTTCCGTAGTCCATTTGGTATTTCACCAAAATAAAAACATCAACATCCAGTTGATCTGGTTCTTCTAGTTTATTTTATGTTGTTTCACTAGTGGATGATTGATTATTTTCAGGATAAGGTTCAATCTCAAGGTTCAGTCTCATCAATAAATTCTTCATTGTTGTCTTCAATGTGTCCAAAGTCTACTGCACTAAACTTATACTCTTCCCTGGTTCAACTATAATTTTTTTACCTCAAGGCTTTTTTCAACATGATCACTAAGCCGAATATACCGATAAATACTTTTGACCATGCTGAATTTATCGATTCATTGGAATTTACTTCATCCTCTGGTCTTACTGGTTCATTGCTAATGACACAACTCTATGAAAATGATACAATTTCTGCAGCTTTAATATTTGACTAGAGGGATTTAACAGCTTCTAATGATTCTTTAAGCATTTTTTGGAAATAAGGCTTTAGGTAAGATACTTTTATTTTTTTCTTCCAATTATCTGAAGTTTTTTAGCTAACCCCTTTTATGGTTAAAAAATAGCAAGGTCGAAAGTGTAGCATAGATGTTTAGAGTTACGCCAACAATTCAAATTTTGTCATTTTATTCAAAGTGACGCAATTTGATAATATTAAGATAAACTTAAAAATTTAGGTATAATTATTGAAGTCTAAAAAATATATGAAAGATGAAGATAAAAAAAAAATTCATTCAATTAAAACAAGTTTAAAAATATATAAATTGTATTAAATAATTGAATTGTACATTGAGCTTGTAACATTGACTCACTGCATTACACTTGTATTTTGAGTATTCACTCATCTAAATAATGAGTTATGAACAAAAATAAATTTTAAAACATAAATACAGTTTTATAATATTTGTGTGTATTACCTGGAGAGTCACAGTTGACTATTTAACAATTTTAAATACATTTTCTGGTTAAAATTCCCATCGGTTTTCAGAAAAATATATATTCTTAAATCAAGAAAAATTGTTCTACATCCATTAAAAAGTTGAAGACGTCAGTGCATACTTGTAGTATACCAAGTTACTACATAGGCTTTTACACTTGTAGTTTTTTGTTATTGTTGTGATAACTACAGCAAACATGTTGTATTTGCTAATAATCTTGTTATAACAAATTTTATTGAACTATTATCAATTGATTATTGACAATAATTAGCTAAAAGGTCAATGAGTAGATAAATGGGTAAAAATAATTTTAAATGTGAATATATCGTAAGTTAATTAATAGTATTAATTTAATCTTATTTTTTTTTTTATATGGTTTCAAGTTGTTACAAAACAACATTTTTTATCCATCTAGTTTTTTAAGTCTTTAATTTTTTTGAATGACAATATTCAATTTTAATTTCATATTTCAAAACAGAATATTTTTCCAATTATTTCAATAGATAAAAATTTAATTTTTGAAGAGTAGTTTATGAATTATAAGTATTTAAAGTATTAATGAGTGGAGTGGAACGCAGTTACTCCGCAAAATGTTGGTCCACTACTCCGTTCATCTAAACTTAAAATACTTATAACTCATTAACTACTCGTCCAAAATTTGATTTTTATGTATCAAAATACTAAGAAAAATATTTAGAACATGAAGTCAAAACTTTATGTTATCAAAGTAAAAAACTTAAAAAAAAACTAAAAATAAAAAATATTTCTTAAAAAAAAAAAAAAAAATGTTTTTTGTAACAATTTAAAACTATGTAAAGAAAAATTTTAAATAAAGTATTTTCAATATAATGTGTGTTTTACGTTAGATGAATCACCTTGTATATGCATTATACTTTTGAAAAATGTTTAAATATGCATAATAATTAAAAGTATTTCAAGTATGCAAAACTATACAAAATTTAACATATCAACTCATAAAGCTAAGATTCAAATGTATCTTTCCTATCTTCTTTTAAACTAATGATAATAAATATGCAAATGCATATAATTCTAGTCCTTAATTATTATATTAGTATTAAGTTTATGATTGGAAAAAACACGAGACTACATTGCTATCTACTCAGAATTAAATACAAAGAAAATAATTTATGTTATAATCGCAAAAATTAAATAGTTTCTTATAATTAATTTTTTTATGATATATTTAAAACTTATCTTTTTTTAATGTGTTTTTGGTTTTACATTATATTATATGTTTGATTTATTAAAATTTTTTGATAAAATAATGGTAAAAATAATTCATCTATTAAATATTATATATATAACTATTTCGGATTACTCACTTATTATAAATTATATGGTTTATACAGAGATTGGAAAACATTTTTTATTATTATTTATTTTTCTGTTTTTTTGTTAAAATTTTACAACTACAAATTTTTAAAAAAAATACTTAAATAACAGTTCCTATTATTTTTTTAATATATTAATGTTAGTAAGAATATATTATATTAAATATAATTTTAAAATAATGATAATCATATTTTTTTATTGAGAATTATAACTATGATTCTAATCATAAAATTGTTTAAAATTTCTAATGTCATTGTTTTTAGGGCTAGTAAAAATTAATTTTAACATTATGTAACTTCACATTTTATCCATCACAGAACATGTTATATATGTTTGTACAGATAGACATGTTATTCCTTGAATAATCTAAATTATCCTGCCAAAATAATTCTGTTTTTACATAAACATTATTTTAAATTATTCATTTTTTTTTTTTTTTATTTTAATTCATTTTTTTAAAAATGTTTAAACGTATTCCACCCCTGGTTTATATTTTATTATTCTGTATTTTATTTTATACTTAACATACAGTTATCTTTTTTAATTGAAACATAATATAAAAATGCAATTTGAAATCTTTTTATAATCAAATTTATTAATTGAAATTCAACACATGTTATTGGCAAGTTGTGTTTGAACAACAAATGGTCAGTACTCCTTAGAGTATGGATGTTTCTTATCTAATAAGTATAATATAATTATACAACAAAGTTATATAACTGTGAAGACTGAAGATCATGGATCAGATGTTACTACTGTGCTATAATTATAGATGAAATTTTGTCGGTGGTGTGTAGTGTGCTACCATGTTATGTTAAGTATAATGTCAGGTCGGTGCTACTGTAAATGCTGCAATGAATATGTTGATGACAGTTATAAGAAACACTCCGAGGACTACGTAGTTGTTTAATTTGATGGTATCGGCTTTGGTTATCTCATTGGATGTGCTGCTACTGATACAAGCCATGCGACCTTTGAATATTAACAAAGTTCCAACAATTACCTACAACAGGCGGTTAAAAAAAAAAAACAACAGAACAGTTGAAGTATACAAAATAGTTTCTGTAATGATAGAAACATTATGCAGGGTGTATTCTATTTTTAATAAATTTTCATTAGTTTTAGTTATTTTGTTAAAATTTAAAAAATATTACCTGTTGAAACTTGAAACATTCCACATTTACTTAAATTATAATTTTCTGTACTAAATTAAATTTTAAGTTATTGTAGAAATTTGAAATATTTTATATATTTTTTTAAGAATGTTGAAAAAATATTTTTGTGTTTGGTCATGACACTTGAAAATTAAATACCGTCAATCGAGGTGATTTGGAACTACACGATGAGGATGAAACAATTTGGTTTTTGTTTAAACATATCAAGATATCTATGAGGGTATTCGGTATAATTTAGTTCTACCTCCATTTAAATTAAATTTATCGTTTTTGTGATAATAAATGTTATTTTTAATCATGTGATTTTTTTTATCATTACCTCCAAAAAAAAAATGCTTTCAAAAACGCTTTAGATTTTCGTGATACAGTTCAAATTTAAAAGTTTGTATATTTTTTATACATTAAAGGGATACTTCAAAAGAAAAATATTGTAATTAGAAGTATAAGAATATGTTTATCCAATTTTATAGCCTTGTTATAAAGATAAAGTCAACCTTTTTTTTTATATTTACTTATCATGTGTTTGGTTATATTTAAAAAAAAAGAATTTCCTATTCGAATAATTATAATTTGTTATGTATAATATTAAGTATTAAGTATTATTAAATTTTTTTATTATCTATTTAACAAGTTGTTAGTATTTTATTATCTATTGAATATGTTCTATTATTTAAAAATTAAGAACAAGTGGTTATATTGTTATAAACTTAAAATTAACCTTTATTTTATATTTACTTATCATTGTATTGGTTACATTTTTGAAAATAAATATTTCGTTACAAATCAACTGTAATGTTTTTGAATTTAATTTTGAGAGAAATTTTCGTAGCTGTTACAAGACATTAAAAAATTGAGGTGACTACTGACTTGTAACACGCATGTTTTATTTATTTTTAAAGCCAGTTTTTATCAAAAAACTTAATGAAAATGCTTATACTGATCATGGCTTACGCGGCAATATATATAATTTGTGAAGTCCAATGCAGTTATTTTTAAGCTCAGAATATTGAAAAGAAAATCAAAATCGTTTCAAGTCACCTCGATTGATGGTACCTACAACTTCTGTATCCTTAATTTTTTTTTATAGCAGCTTAAAAATATTAAGTATACATAGATGAAATACAAAATATATTTTATTTATATACATTTAAAGTCCAAATTTTGACCAATATCATGAAAATTTGCAAATTATGTAGTAATTAAGAATTAATATAATTTGCTTTGACCAAAAACTCAAAAATGTAAAACAAGATGCCTCAAAACTCATAAGTTGTTGTTCTAATTGCAATTAAAAAAAAAAAAAAATGAAAATGCATACTTATAAATACAATTATTTTTAAAAGACATTTAAGTTATATTTTATGAAATTAAATATTTAAACAAAAAAAAAAACAATTTTGATTTTGCGGCTATCAAAAAATATTTTTAATTCAAAAATCATTCATAGCCTTGTGGTACTTCTACATTTTTAGATTTTAGATTTTTTTAGTAATGCATGGTACTATGAAAGGACTGTAATGCGATTGCGCCCGTCCTACCTTTTTACATGCAAAAAATGCAAGACGACTACGCTTTGTGAAATATAGGTGTTGCTCTTCTAACTATTTTCCAATTCACTTTTTAAAAATACAGTCTGAGTGGTAAACTCAAAATTGAAATTAAAAGTTTGAGTTGAAACCAAATTGGACTGTATTAATACATGACATAAACATTGTCATATTTTTTTCATAAACGTTTTTTCCCAATGTCTATGCAGGTATAACAAAGAGTTAAGACATAATTCAAGATCGATATCCTGTAAGGCAGTGGTTCTTAACCTTTTTTGGTTCACGGCACACTATTATACACCAAAAGTTTTCACAGCACACTCACGCACTTGCCAACCACTGAACCACAACAACTTCGCCGAAGACATTAGTTATCGCCACGCGCCTATACATGTATCCGGTATCGTCTTCTCTGCACAATTAGCATACAATTGGTCAATTGATATTTTCAATTTATTTTCGAATAAAACACTGTTTTCAATATTTAATAACATTTCTCGCGGTACACCGGTTGAGAACCACTGCTATAAGGCATAAACTAAATAATAAGTAATAACTGGGTATTTTAATAATTTTTATTATATTGTATGTACCTATACGAGTAGTAAGCACTCCAGTAATCGAGATAATATTTTATTATTAATTTATCTTTTCTGTATAGATATCAGATGGGTATGCGGCAAGTGATACTGTTATAGACTGTAGCCGGATTTTACATTGGAGCTGTAGTTTACTGTTGGTTGTTGTAAAACAACTAAAACGTGTTGATATTTTTGTACAAAATATTAATTTAGTATTCATATACTTAGTATCACTGTGTTTGGTAAAGTGTGCCGTCATGAAACTAACAAGTGTTAAAAATGGATCTATCTATTCTAAAAAAGTTTGAGACTGAAAGAGGTAAGTCATGTATATACTATATTAATAGATGATGGTCATAAATATAGGGAATATAAAGTACTTAAAAACTTGGGCAGTATTCGATATCGGTGTACTAATTAAAATTGTCAATCGAGTATTTATGTTGACAATGATGTGACGAAAGTGCTTACAAGTGCTACACAAACATAACATTATTCCAGAAAATAACGTTATTAGATAAATAATAAATTCTTAGATCAAAAGAAAATGTGAAATCGACTTATATACGAAATCGAATAAAATAATTCGACAAGAACTACGTAGCCTTGAAAATGATTTACATACCGTTCATTCCGATATTAAGTTATGGAAGAAAAGTATGTACGACTTCCGTAAAAAAAATTGCCAACAATTCTGAAATCACTGGAAAAATCCAAATTTCAATTATTTAACTTACACGATACTCCTAAAAATAATATTTAAGAACATTTTTGCTACATGGAAGAAATTTCAAATATAGTTATATTAATTTGCCTGACTAATCTTGATGTATTAAGTCGTTTAACTTATATTTTTGCTGATGGCATATTTTCACATTCATCAAAATATTACAATTAACTTTATACGATGTACGTTACAAAAAGGTTTTTATATTCTTTTATAATATATTGTTTTTTGACATCAAGATTGATTAAAGTTTATGTAGATATGTGGCGCACGATTGAAAAATTATGTTTAAAGTTGACAGACATAAACTTATTAGTATCATTAGTTAATTGTAATTTTCATTTTGATTATGAAAAAAGCGCATACAATACTATTAAAGAAGTCTTTTCAAATATCAAAATTATGGCCTGTAGATTCCATTTGGGCCAAAGATGGTTTAGAAAAATCCAAAGCAACAACAACTAATTAAAAGAATGCAATTCAAAGTCAGAAGTAGGTCTTTGGTTAAAATGCTTTTTTGCTCTTGGTTTTTTACCTAAAAATTTAGTTGGGGATACGTTTTTGTGTTTAATTGCAAATGTTGCTATTAATGACTTTGATTTTACGGATTATATATTTGAAATTATGCATGCCCTGATGTGGTTTTTCCATTAATTTTATGGGCTGATAAATCTTCAGAGGACTTGGAACGACCAATGGGCCAAAATCATTTCACCGACATAACTTACAGCTTTATACTTTACATACTTTTATTCTTGAAGTTATTAATATAATGTTAGATATCCAAAGTGAAACATATTTAAAAATTAAAAGTATTAAAGAAAATAGAATAAATAAACCTCAAAAAGAACAAGAAAACAAATTGAAATTTATAATGCAAACTTGGACAAAATTAGACAAAATGAAATATCTATACTAGAATATTTGAAAGTAATAGGACCACAATTTTGTGCCACAAAATTGTAATTTATAATTTTATTAGATACTTTTTTTATATATATTTGGACATATAATATTATTATTAAAAAAAATATATTAATAGTGTATACTAATGTATATTAATGTATCAATAAGAAACAATTTTTAACCAAGCCAACAATTTAATTTTTTTGTTAGTCCTAAGCCTGGAAAATTAGAAAGGAAAGTTGATAAAATTATGAAAAAATGTCATAGTCAACTTGGTTAACTCGAATTTTTAATCTCAACATTGAATTTACCACTCCGACTGTATTTTTAAATGGTGTAAGACCCATATTTCACGGAGCGCAATCGTGTTGTGTTTTTTTGTAAATAAAAAGTTTTAAAATAAGTTTTAAAATTTTTTTTTTATATATTATATAAGAAAAAAATATTTTAATACATACTATAATTTTTATTTCAATTTAGTTGACTGGTAATTAAAAAATTGTTTTTTTAAAAATAAAATAAAATAATTTTAACAAGAAATTAGAAAATAATATAAATGCGTTTATTTCTGTCTCAAACAATATACAATTTACAATCGAAGAATTTGATAAATTTTCAAATGTAAACGAGAGCTGGTTATTGGTCAATATATTTTTGTATACCAATAAGCTCCGCTCCACAGTCCACATCAACTAATAAAATTTATATGAATTTAAAATATATTATATAATTAAACGTACCATATAGTAAAAATATATTTAGCCATCATATCGGGTCATTATAACTATAATATATAGGTACATTTTGTTTTGTTTATTATTTGGTTATTTTTTATTTATACTTGGGGTGATTCACCAAGCATGCTCACCTATTTTTCAATAATGCAAGTTATTGAAGTAAATTATTTTTGTCTTTGGACCGATCAGGTTTATCCCAGAAATTAAATTTTCATTATTGTTTTATAAAATATAAAAGATATTCAAAAAAAAGTTAAAAACATTTTTGATTTTTTGCTGTTAGAAATATTGTGTTTGGTTATTAATTAATTATTAACAGTTTTTATATTTTATCGTTTTAAATGTACGCATAATAAGTAATATTTATGATAATAAAGAGTACAATAGACTTTTTAAAAGATAGATTTTAGAACCAGGGGGGGGTATGCGAACTTGTTTGCCTGTTTAAATTTAAGCCCCTTAAAATTTATCTGAAATTTGCCCATACGGATTTACGTATAAGTACTATAATACTCGATTTTTGCGCGTTAATATAACATCCAACATCGTAATAAGAATATAATAATATAGTTGAAAAGTTCCTACTTGCAATATGAGGCTACACGCAATCAGCACCAATAATAGAATGAAATTTGTTGAGTTTTCCCTGCGGAACTCCAATATGTACCGCAGCTGATTAGCATTGGCTGTAAGCAGCGCAATGTCCATCATGCCCTGTGCCATGTTCTTCTTGGTGTCATACGTAACGTTGCTGATCTTGCTTAACGACCTGGACAACAGACGAGTGGCGAATCGCTTTCTGTTTTCGTCGTTGCCACCATCCTCCATCTCCAGACTGGGGTCCGTCGCAATAACCGTTTCCATCATTATTAAATAAAATCCTGTTTATTACGTTCTACTCGATGTGATGTATATAATTTAAGCGTATATTAAAATAATATTTTATACTGCATAACTGCATTGCATTATTGTTATTGTTGTTGTTGTTAATGTATTATAGGTCACCGATATACTATTACGGTTACACTACGCTGAGAGATAAAAGACACAGGACGTGTGGGAAACCGCAAGAGATACGTCCTAGTGTCTGACTGAGTCTGAGAATCAAATACGACCGATGGTGGTGGTAGTAAAGGCGAATAATAAATTATAATAAATAATTATTATTTTTATTTCCTTATCGACGACATTGGCATGAATTAAACGATAATATAATTTATTCATTATCCAATAATTATTATAACATAAAAACTTATATAGTACATTAATATCTACATATATTATTATTTTTTGTTCTTGTATCTAGGTAATTTTATAGTTTTATTTACATGATCGATATTATTGTTATCTCTTCGTTTATAAATATATTTCAACTCTAAACATCGTTCACATATTTTAATAGTTTGACGAGCGCTTAGGGGATGCTGAAACACACCTAGCTGGTTTGATCTAAAGTGTAATTTATTGATATTACAATGATATGTGTTTTTTTTATTTCAAAAAAAAAAAAACTGTCATCACCTTTTGGGGTAGTAATAATATTTCGATTTTCTACTTCAGTATCTTTTCAATAAATAATTTTTTGTTGAGTCAAAAAACTTAAAAATGCAATACAAAGTTCTTCCCATAAGTAGTTATAATAGTAGTTTATAAATATTAAAGAAATATAGATAGATAAATTTTTTTTATTAGCATATACAGTTCAAATATGTTAATAAAATCTATCAAAATCACAAACATTTTTAAATTAGTTTATAATTAAAAATGTATAAAGTATTCAATTTTTATAGCTAATGAATGAAAATTTAAAACAAAGTTTCTCGTAAGTAATTTATACTGTATTGCCAAAAAACTAAATAAATATATAAAAACATTATTAAAATTAAATATTTAAACGTAAAATAACAATTTCAGTTATTTTATAGTAATTTAAAAATATTATTCGTTGGTACCTACTTAAAACTTAAATATAATATTATATTTTATACACACAATGACAATGTCAAATGCAATATTTTCAGCAAAAGTTAATATAACTAATTGTATAGAGTGGACTATTTAAGTGTGTATACTCATAATTTTAAAAAGTTTCTACTTTTATAAAAATATTTTTTTAAAATAATTTGATGTCATTTAAAAACAATATTTTTGAATAAAAAATATATTCTACCATTTTTATTCTAATAATTTTTTAGGTTTTTACTTTTTGTAAAATGCTTTAAAAAATTTAAAAATGATCTTAAAGTTGAAAATTATCAAAAATACAAAATAAAAATTTTTTATTATGATTCAAAAATATATAAAACATAAATGTTATAAAACGAGTATCGCTCGTATCTAATTTTAGGAAACAACGTAAAGTTTATTGAAAGCACAGCCCTACTTATAAGTTATTACTAATGAACTACTAATCCTAAATTCGATCTTTGTAGATTGAAATAGTCCGAATAATATTCTACTTCGGGATAAGAAATTTAAAATATATGGTGTAATTCAAATAAATACATTTTTTCAGAAATATTCTTTTGAAATGACATCAAATTATTTAAAAAAAAATTATTCTCAAAAAAGTTGAAACTTTTAGAAATAATGAATGTAGACATTTAAATGGTTCACTTGATATATTACTAATAGAAAACTAAATTACTAATAATATCTAGCAATATAAATATAATATAAAGAATCCTAGGCTAATAGACCTATCAGTCTTCTTCACTCAGAATCGTTTTTTATATGCAATGCTTCATCATTGAATTCAAATTTAACACATTCAATTCAATGAACGATTTGACATCTATATTGTACAGGCGTATAGCAGATCGATACCTACTTGCTTACCGAGTAAAATTTTCCCGATTATTTAGAAAAGTACATATAATTTTTATTTTTGACCTTCCGACGACTAACAAGATCAAACTTTCTATCAAAAATCACCCTCAAAATTAAACATTTTGAACGCTCAAAAAGGTGATGACAGACTCGAAAAAAAACTAATAAATTATTGTAAAACTAATTTATTCATTGCTCTGCTTAGAATCTTAACTAGAAATTGTATTCATCAAAAAAAAAAAAATTATCTTTTCTTGGTAGGTACTTGAATGATAATTGATTCTGGACGCATTCTGGATATAATACAAGTGTCATTTCTGGAAGCACTCAGGAAATTCCCAATTAAAAACTTAGTCATAATAATAATTTTTTAATTTAAATATCCATATAAAGTACCTATTTATTTATAAAGTAGGTACAATTATTTTATATAGGCATTAATATTACTCTAATGTATAAATTATATATATATATATATATATATATATATATATATATATATATATATAATATATCAAGGGTGAAAAGAAAACCACTATGCTACTTATATTTAAATAATCTATATTTTTCAAATGTACAATGATATAAGTATAATAAAGTTTTTTTTCTGGGGTGAGGGGGAGAAAAGGTGAAAGAGGTATAATTAAATTAGGTTTGTTTTTTCAAATTTGTGTCCAGCGACGAACTAACGTCAAATCCAAAACCTGATATAGTTATATTGATCGTAGTTATCAGGAAAACCATGATGACAGAAACATCGTTTAAAATCAAACATTTTCGTTGGTCTTTTTCTTTCTTAATGTCCAGCCCTCCAACAACCAAGAATATCCCACCAACGAGCACCTATATATATATAACAGAATACATAGTTTACCATATTATATCATAAATCATTTATATATCTTATTTACAGCAGTAACATAAAGATTGACCAATCTATTTAGAGTATAGACAATAGACATATGTATGTCATATGTGTACAAGTGAACCGAACTTTTTTTTCAACAAAAATAATAGAAGGCTCCATAAATTTAGAAAATATTTACCAAAAAAAAGAAGAATTGTTATTTTCACCATATGGTATTTCAGGGTAATAAAATAATATTAAAATATTATTGCCATGACTCATGGAATGATTTAATGATACAATTTCGTTTTCTTATTTCACTGTTTTATACTTTTATTATAAGTTAAAATTGTTTTGAAAAATAAAAATCCAAATAATATTTTTCCTTAAAAATACCATTTCTTTATTTTGTAATTCTTTTGAAATATCATTCCTCGATAAAATTTTATTCCATACAATTATTTTCCTAAAAAATACGTTTCTGTTTGGATATTTCTCGACTTTTATATATGCTCCCAAATAATAATATAATATGTAATGTACGTGTATAGTTTATTTTGAAATACTAAAACTACACGTAGACCGTCGACGACCTACATATAAATACCTATTTGCCTATAGTGGCCCACCCATAATATTCCTTTAATACATAGTCTTCAACATCTTGAACCTTGTAACTTAACCTAACCTCCAGTCAGTACCATGCAGTCACCTTTTCTTACATTTTTTTTTTTGTTTTTAATAAACGGTTGAGATGTTATGAACTGGGATTTGTGAATACATATTTAATTATGGAATTCAATGTATATCTACTGATGGATACATGTGTAGCATAATAATATAATATATACTGTATTGTTCATCGTTTTTTATTATTTTGTAATCGTTATAAACATAATGTTTTGTCAATTGGAACCTATGGGCGGGATGGACGGCGCGTTGAACGTTGATGTCGGTACGATGCTGGCTAGTCCGGAATCGAAAGCTCCTATTATTATGTTGATCGTGAACACCATAAACGTGCACACAACCGGCACTTGGTTGATGAACAGCGATGACGTCTTGTACTCGATCAAATGAAAACGACAGTCCCGAAGTAGGTTTAGTGATAGAAATATCATTCCCATGAACACCTATAGGACGCGTAGTATTTCAGCAGCAATAAAGTCAGTGATGGTCAAAACGAAATAATATAACATTTACATTATACGTGTAGCTACTTAGAATTTATTTTCAATTTTAAAATATTTTCTGTTAAAAATTATAATAATAATTTGTGTTTGCGCGTTTAAAAATCTCAATCATAATGGTAAATCGTGCATGCTTCTATTACAATATTAATAGATTAGACCAGTACTTACGAGTATCTATATGTGTACCAGATGATCTATTTAAGTATCTACAACCATGATTTCAAAAATTTTTAACTTTTTTATTTAATTTGATGTAATTTCAAAACAATATTTCTAGAAAAAAAATATTTTTTTCTATTTTCTATCGTTATAATTTTTAAGTTGTTTGATATTTTTAACATCATAATTTTTTAATTTCATATACCGAGCTAGAATATTATTCGGAGATTACTAATTCAATCTATAAAGATCAAATTTCGGACAAGTAGTTCGATAGTTATAACTTAGTAAGTATTTAAAGTTTTGATTGGCAAATTAATGGACAACATATTTTGTGAGATATTCCTGTACCACTACTCTATTCATCTAAACTTTAAATGCTTATAAAGTTATAAATAATGAACTACTTGTCCGAAATTTAATCTTTATTGATTGCATTAGGTACTCCAAATGATATTCTACCTTGGAATATGAAATTAAAAAAGTATGGTATCATTAAAAAAATTTAAAAATTAAAAAATATAACAATAAAAATAAAAAGAAAAAAAATATTATTTTGAAATGACATCAAATTGTGTAAAAAAACTATTTTTAAAAAAGTTTAAATTTTTTGAAATCTTGAGTTTAAACGCTTAAATGAATCACCCTGTAAATACTTATATAATTTATCGTATACTAGTATTACCTATATAAGTGCGCCTACTCACTTGTAAAAATATAGACGTAGCTATCAGTACCAACAGAGGCTTGTAGAACTCGTGTTTCTCGCCCACTTGGAGTATGTATTTCAATTGATTTGCATTGGCCGTCAATAGAGCGATGTCCAACATCCCTTGAGCAATGGTTTTTTTAGTCGCATACCTATTGACGTCTAACGGCTTGGCCTTAAAAACAATGAAATTCAAATAGTTGTATAGCTTTTTTTTGTACCTAGTGATATATAATATATATATTTTACACTATAATGATTCAAGATGTAATATTTGAGTCTCTAAAAACCTCCAACTAACTACCCAAGAAATAACTTATCTAAATGTTTTATCCTTCACCCACTTCTCTTAAATATTATTATCGACTGCTTATAAAAATGTAAGCATTTGCAATATAGGTGTTTTGTTGAGACGAAACAGGGGAGAAATCACATTAATGGTGCAGTTTTAGTATAATATATGTACAAATTGTTTGTGCAATCTCACTTATTTTGAATGTTACATGATGAGTTGTAGTCTGTAGATCCTAATTACTAGATATGCATGTCCCACATTTAAAGAAATTAGAGTGTGTACATACAGACATTAAATCTAATAATACATCTTATGTATGTATATTTTTAATGACTTATTTTTTGCTTATTGCTTTACTTATAATTATAATAAGAAGTAATATATTTATGTACCTACATAGCATGCACACAACTCAAGGTTTACAATAATATCATAAATAAAAAATTTGTCCATATTTATAGCTGATACTTCTATCTATTTAAATCAAAAACAATTGTTCTCACTGACCTTTCCAATCATACAGTTAAAATTGGTGCAACTTATCGGCACTTATTAAATATTGACGTTTTTGAATGAAATTTCTCTTATAATACGTATTATATAGAAAGGGGAGAGGGTAATGAAAGATTACTTTTTTTAAACTATTTTTAAATCACGTAATTTGAGAACATTTCAAAGGAGGAGTCTTCCATAGGTATATCCTTGTAGATAATTTTACATTTTAAGAATTTTGAACTTTAAAATCTGATGATACGCATTTTGGTGCACAAATAAAAAATGTTCTGCGAGTGTTTTGATCAATAAATCAAATCACATTTAAAATTGTTAAATACATATAACCACTGTCACTGTGATATAAAACGTATCCAAATAATTATTAGAGAAGCAGTAAGAAGAATTTTAAAAAGTAGCATCAAAAACAATTTATACATAAAATTGAACAAACTAATACCTACGTTATGAATTGAAAAATATTGATAACTCTAAAAATTTGCAGCATAACAGTATGATGTATAAAGTTATTTTAAAAACCTATAGATAGATATTGTATGAAACTAGAAAAAAAATTTAAAAAAAATATATTAAAAAATAATTAATGTTCAGTATAATTTTGTTTACAAAGGTAATAAGTATAGGCAATATGGCTTTATGAATGATGATAAAAATATATTTAAATTTACAAGTAAAAATAATTTGGAATTACTATTAGATGGTGCAAAACATGTAGTGGACGGGACTTTTTCATATTATGTATACTCTGATTGATTTTGTTCAGCTTTATACAATTTACGTTTATCAAAACAAATTTAATGTTACTGTGGTATTTTGTTTTAAAGTTATAAACGTACTCATACTTATATCAATATGTGGCAAACATTACGAAATATATTATATAATAAAACTACTAGTCGTAATATAAATTTAAGCAATTTTCATATGCTGTCTTTGAGAAAGCAGCGCATAATGCTTAATGCAAATTTTTCCGAACTACAAAATTTCATGTTGTAACTTCCATTTGGAACAATGTTTGTTTAGACAGATTCAAGTATTCAGCAAAATAAAATATTATCGACTGAGTAGGAACTTGAACAATAATTTTAAAATTGGCAAATAGATTAAGTGTTTATATGGATTAAAAAAATTATCTCCTAAAGAAATTTTAGATAGATTTTTTAAACTTTTGTCGATAACACGAAATCAAGGACTAGTACAGATTCTATATTTTCGGATTATATTTTAGAAAATTATTTTGATATTTAATTCGGATAGAAATATTCATCTAACATTATGAACTTGTGATTATAATAATAATAATAGTAATAATAATTCTAAAATCACTAATATGGTGCGGAAAGTTTTCATTGACATTATAATAGTCAGCTACTCATCCACACACACACACACACACACACACACACACACATACACACATACACATCAAGTAATCGACATAATTATTGAAATTCAAAGTGTAACTGATATAAAAATCAATTTGATAAAAAATAAAATAAGCTATTTTAAAAGGTAAGAGACAATACATAAGGATGTAAACTTATCAAATATTTGAAAAGAATAAGAAAATAAAACTATTGATCGCTTAACTTATGCAACAAAATTGCAGACTTAAATGCTACCATTCAAAATTACTAATTAGTATGTTCAATATATTTCTCAATAGGTGCCTATATAATATCAATACAAGTATGTATATAATTATAACGATTTTAACGAGTTTGGAAAAATCATTTTTAAACACACAGTCATTTTTAATTACGCTTATTTGTAACAAATAGTTCAGTGCATTTTTTAAGCTAGTAAACTGGGCGACACAAATGTCACCTAGTGAAAATATTTTGTCACCTAATTGACTGTATTTTTAAAGATTGAGCGATTCACAGTTTTTAAAAAAAAAATTTTTATTTTATGTAAAAAAAAAATAATTATGTAATGATAACAATAAATTTGTAGGTAAGTACATATTATAATAACGGTCATATTATCGATATTAAATACAAAACGTATTTATAACAGATCAACAGTGCCTAAGTTTTTAAGAACAAAGAAACGATCTTACAAACTTCCAGACCAAGAAACGTATAAAAATAAAAAATCGTTTTTTCATAAAAGTTTTTTGAAAACTAATTGAGTTAGTAACATTGTTAAGTCTAAACATAATTTTGTAATATTTTTCAATTTATGGAGTAAACAAGTGATTACTTTACAATTATAAAAAATGTTAATAATTAGATTATATAATTTAATAATATTATGTATTATATCTTTCTTGAAATTACATCTTTTAAATAAATTATATCTTTTTATAACTTTTACCTACCATTTACTTCTGGCATTAAAATGTATTTTTAATAACTTATAATGAGGGGTGAGCATAAAATAGTTTCCTATTATATTTGGCTATTTATTTTGAGAAAAAAATTTTTTTGTCACTTAATAAAAATTCCTTAAAAAATGCACTGAGATTTATTACTATAGCTGCTAAACCTATATTAAAATGAGAAGGGATAGATAGAAAGTGTCGTATTGTCTTAAACGAATTATGAGTAGATAAAGTACCTATGTGCGCGAACGAGTTGTGCCTACCCTTATTATTTAAATTTAAAAATCTGTGTACACAAACGAGTTATACCCAAATAAGTTGTTAACTATGATAGTTACCTACTTACATTGTTGAGATGTGATATGTATAAATTATACGCAAATGTATAACAAAAAAATCGTGAAACCATGACTTGAGCTATAGTCCTATAGGTATAATTATCCTATTTGTTACTTGTAATGGAGACTATGGTTATATTATACTGTTATTATATAGCTACTTATGTTATACAACACTTTCGTTTTCGTAATAGGTAGGTTCAAAGACTCAAAGAATACCCTATAATAATAGAGACTATATATAATACTATAATACATGTTTTGAAAGTCACCTTGTAGTAGGTAACGAAAATTATTATAAAGATAAATGTAATACTAACAATGTTTACTGTTTATCAATTATCACCAATATAAATTATAAATAAATATATATTCATTAAGTCATAAACATATAAATTATAATATTTTATATTTTAAAAATTTCAGTATTTGTAAAGACTATAGAATGTGAGTAACTAGATACCTATTATTGTTTAATCTGTATATTTAAGTACCTATTCAACCCTTTAATAATTTAATCTGAAATATTTGAGATTGTATTCATAAAAATGATCTTAAATAATGTTTAACCGTGAGCCATCTGGGTAAAATATAAAAATGTATAATGGATTTATATTTTATAATTTTAATGAGCTCTGGTCACAAATACTGGAATTCAACATTATATCATAGTACCTAGTTATAGTATGTTTAATGTATATCCGTTTAAAGTTTAGACATTATATCCCATTTTAATATTTTATGCTATATAAATAAAATATTTTATGTTTAATTAATTAAATAATAATAGGTATACAAATAAAATAAGTGATTATTAATTTGAAATCACTCGTAAATCATGCCTGCAATTTATAAATTATTATTTTATGATTATTATAATATAATAGCGTGTTAGTGTTAGTGTTAAAAAATGTAAATACCTATTTATTATAAACTGTATCTATAAGCAGTTAAAAATAAAATATTCTTCAGTTGAAAGTTTCAACTTGAAACCACTATATTTTAGTTTAAATAATGATACTTTAGTATAATTACTTATATAATTACTAATAAGTTAAATATTTAATAATGTAAGTACCTAATTAACTTTACTTAATAATTAAAAAACAAGCTTTATGCTTTTCTGAAAAGTTTTCTTGACTAGAATTATATGTGGTTGTTCACTCGGCCTTTCTTTTTCTGTAAGTAATTGAATAATCAATATTCATCTAATTTTACTATAGGAATAATTATAAATTAATATTAAATACTAAAATATAATAAATTCAATATTCACAATAGTTTAAAATAAATGCCTACCTAACATTATTATTAATTGAATCGTATTTATATTTTGTACAGCAAACTTATATATTATTAAGATCAGCGACCAAAATAAAAAAAATCTATTATTTTCTCGTTTTCGTTTTTATTCTAACTATGTATTATAAGAATAGGCTTACGACAAATTTCCCTCGACTTACTTATAATGGGTTATGGCTGATCAATGATCATATTCATCATATATATTATACAGCCAAACAGGCCTGAGGGGTGGCCGTCGCATAGAAACCAAACCAATTTATACAAACACAAGTATAGTGAGTAAGTTACTCTATACTATTGTTTATATGTATATTGTATAAAGTATAAACAAAGACTAGTGATTGTATCCTACTGTTCTTCAATTCAATTATTACACATTATTTATGGCTAAAGTCATGGACAATTTAAAGCATCTTCCGATTAATATAAGTAAAAAATAAATCGATATCTACCTATTATAGTTTTAATAACCTCAATATAATATTATTTTATGTATAACAACTACAACTATGGTCTATGATTATAGCATATAGTATCCTATTTTTTCCTTATTTTAATTATATTAATTATGTATTAGGCATATAATAATTAATTTCGCAAGTTATTATTGTAGGTATTTTTAATTTTTACATTTTTTTAAATATTGTAAATAGATAAACTTTTTTTTGTGCATACTGGTTTATGATCAAGAGTCATGACGAATTAATTTTAATCGAATTATTAATTTTATAAATTTAAAAAAATTGTAATTTTTTTAACGTGATGATTCGGTTCCATGTCAATATATCATTACTTACTTATTTTTATATCGTATTATTACTTTTTTCAAATTACGTATATACGTAATAAATTAATTTTGTATAATATAACACAATTAAAACAAATTCGTAAATAAAATAACTAAATGGCAATCGAATATAATTTACAAATTAGGTGTCCATACCACGAAGTAAAGAATTAAAAATATACACATTACCTACATATTTTATAAAATTAAATAAAAGCAATAGTGTATGGAACTGCAGTTAAATACTAATAAATAAATATATAGGCTTTTTAACACAAGTTGCGTTTAAAATTAAAAATATAAGTTTAAAACCACAGCGAAAAAATTTAATGCCGAACAATTAATATTTACTATCAAATTTCTGTCTTAAGCTTTACACTAAATGTATTCTCGTATAGTCGTGTATATTTTAAAGATAAATTACGAAATTACGAATACACAAATTAGCACAATGTTCTTTTGCCATTCATGATTATAATGAATAATGATCAATGAACAATGACGAAACCTATATTTAATTTCAGATGTTACTTTTTTAGTTTTGTTATAGTATATTTAATAAATTATAAATCATAATAAATATAATACATATATCGTATAGGTATATATCAACTTACTAGTTGGTACTCGTTAAAGCAGTTCATCTAAATCGTTCTCATAATGGCGGGAAATGACACGAAAACGATACATAGAGAATAATTATTATTATATAGGTTTAGCGATAATCAAATGATGTTCTCAGGTTATTTATGTAAACAAAATTAACGACTCAGAATAAAGAATAATTATTGTAATAATAATAATATCAAAGTGTAAAATACATTGTATTGTAATAGACACATAAAGAGAAGTATTTTATTGTATAGGTAACATTTCAAAAAAAAAGTTATACAATTACCAACGTATGCTTTATTTATATACAGAGAAACATCAATAATTAATTATCATTTAATTAATATTGCATTTCCATTACCTACCGACAAACTCGCACTAGGCTAAATTAAATTGATTTGGCTCGGGGACGTATGGTTTGCCCGACTATAAATCTTTCAGTGTAGCACTACAGCGTATACACGACTACATAAATCCGTAATAATATAATTAGTAAGACGTCTATAAAAAGTAAGGGCTGAGATAGTAAGCAGTAACTACTAACTAGTGTCTATATAGTAAAGTATATTATATAGGCTAATTTAAATTAATTTAAATTTCCAAATTTACTTACCTATTATGCTATCCTATATTATATTATATAAAAAAAACATATTTATTTTGTTGGCGTGACGTCAATGGTAAGTATGGGTAATGTATATGTCACTTAAAATCGTCAATCGTACAAAACAATAATTATATGTGATGTGCTTACCGTCGTTAAGTTCAAGTCGCCAACTGACATTGTATTATATAATGTGTATTTAATGATCGATCTGGATAAGATGCGCACCGTCTTAAATGTACATATAGGCCTCGACCGATGGTAGTATAATATAATATTATATTATGCCTGCAGATGATAATAAATAATAATTAATATGTATGTGCAAGCAAATGGCTATGTCGTAGGTACAGAGGAACGACGTGCGTGCACGCTTTTCGACGGAAGACTGTTGCGCCCCGAATCCGAAATGTACACCGACGAATTGATCTAAACTATTATATTATTATATGGTAGATAGGAAGGTCGAAGGTAGGGACTGCGAATGCACCGCAACCACTCGATCTTCCTCGCGCCGTACTTGGACTATTTACCTATACAATACGAATCACTGTTGGTACGCACTTAATATTGTTTTATTATTAAATTGTATGATTACGGCTGAAGCGTATAAATTCATAATGCCGGTGCGGGGATTTCACGAGAACGAATAATATTACATAAGTATGTTATATACATCACGTAATCTATACCCCGCCGAATTTTTGGTGCGAAATTTGAAAGAATGCAACTCATTGGATTCCGTGTATACTCCTACCTAAAGGTGTCAGTACATATATATAGGTACACGCGGAAAACGCGATTTCCCGAGAGTTCCACTTTGACGTAGTTATACGGTCGGCGTGTCCAATCGTCGCCGACTATAGCATATTATTTCGTGGTTACATATTATTATGTATAGGGTGTCTTGCCAGATTTAATTATGATTCGTCCATGACGATAGCTTTTCAATTTCTGATTGAAATTAACTAAATTGATTTCGTGAATGACTTTTATCATATTTTTATTGATTTTTTTTTATTTACATTTAAACGGCTTCAGTTTCGGTTTATGAAATTTTTCAGTTTCAATTTTTGATGTTGTGTTTTTGTTTAAAAGTAATTATATAGCATTGAACAGTTTTTACTCTAAACCGGTGTAAGAGTTTTCATTTTTTTCAATAATATTTTTACAACTGGTACCTTTCTTACTCCACAATAGTCAATGAGCATAAATCAATAGATAAAATCGTGAAATAATTAATATAATAGCTCGCATTTAAAACTATATTAAATCGATTTTTAAAATAAATAATTTTTCTTTTTTTAATGTATTTTTTTGAGAACGATAAGCAAATTTTTAGGCCATAATAAGTACAGGCATATTTTAAGTTTTTTTTTTTAAAGATTTAATTGCCTATATAGCCTTACAACTATTGCCATCATAAAAAATAAACTTATTTCATAAAGAATTAAGAACACATTAATTTCTAAATTTCTAATGTATCTACTGCTGCACGCCAACGACCAATATTAAATGCTATTACGACGGCTGTAGAACACTATTTAAAATTACTTTAAACGGTTTTGGTTATAGGCATAGACACATAGTGTTAGAAAATAAAAATATACTCGGTTTCAAGTCCTGCTTTTTTGTCTAATAGTCACATAGCCTCGAAATCATTATTTTCATACCTTTTTAATAGATAATTCCTAGATATAAGGGTAATTACTGAAAATAGCCAATGTCATATATGATGTACCTACATAAAATGTATATCTGTAATGTGTCAATGTTTTAAAATTTGAATTATTGAATTCTGTTAAACATTATATTATAAATAATTAGTTGATGTATTTGACGTCTGTTGGTGGGTATAAATGAGCATAAAACACCCTGTATATAATAGTTGTTGTGTAAAGCGGAAATTCTTTGCGCCACCGAGGACGCTGCGGTACGCAGGCCGTGACGTTGGTTAATATTTATAGACAGGTAGGGATTAACGTTTGTATATAGGCTATAGCTACCAATAACTGTTTTAGACAATAAATTATAAAGTACCTATTTTCATTTTTTTTTATATATTTACATGGTAATTTTTCAAGAGAAAGAGAGAGAAATCGTAAATATTGGTGTTGCAGATTTTAAAGAAACGTGGTTTTACTGACAATTTTTGATTTCGACATACTGCTGCATTGACGTGTCGAAAATTTTTTCACATTTAAATTATTTATATTATTACTAGCTGTCCCGTCCAGCGTTGCCCGAGCCAAATATTAAGTTTGGAATAACCTCAAATGATTTACATTAAACTAAGCTAGCTAGGTAGGTAATCCGACTGTGTTGGATAGCAGAAAATATGCGAGCAGTATATTATCAGGTAGATAATACACCTGTAGTGGATTGAAGACCCCTCAAGGTACATAAGTAAAATCAGAATATTAGGCACATGAAAAATATAATTATAATTAGATATAATTTATTATTTTAAGTTCGTAAACGTAAGGATTTGATGCATGCGTTTACTACATTTGCCCGATTAACCAATGGCAATTATATTGTTAAGGAACACATACTCGCTCACACATTTTCACATTTTTTTTTTTTAGATTCTGAACGAAGCAATGAATGTATTGATTTTACAATGTACGTGTTTTTTTAAAATTTTTTTTTTTGTGTCTTTCATTACGTTTTAAGGTAGTAAAAGTGCTCCGATTTTCTTTATCAGCATTTTTTCTGATGAGAAAGTGAATCTAGTTGGTACTTTGAGGGGGGTAAAAAATAAAAATTCCCAATAGTTTTTAAACGCGCCACTGGAAAAAAGAAAAAAAAATTAAAGAAAAACGGGAATTTTTTCGCAAAGCAAATTTTTGACAAAATTTATTTTTATTTTTGATGTAAGTAAAGAAATAATGACCATAAATACATAAAATTTTCACCAAATATTTATATAAGCATTTTCTATACACCATAAAATTTTCAAAATATTTTAATTTTTTTTTTTTTTTTGAGCTATTTATAAGCATATTAAGTTTTCGATTTTTCTATTTTTTTTTTTTTTTTTATTGCTGATAATAATTTTTTCAATCGGTCAAAAACTTGAATGTTTAATACAAGGTTCTTCATAACTAGTTGTAAATGAAAATTAAAAAAAAAGTTGAGCATAAGTTTCAAATTTTTTATAAGTGTCTAAAATTGAAATTTCGAGAAAATACATGAAAATCGCGAAATTTTGCAGTTTTTTTTTTATTAGGAAATTCATAAAAATTATTCTATTTAAATCTAAGATTTGAAAATTCACCACAAAGATTTCTAAAATATTAAAAATAAATAAGCACAATTTTTTTCATAAGTATTTAAACTTAAAATTTTGTCCGAAATTCATCATCGAACAGTTGAAAATTGTTTTGTAGTAAGAAATTTATAAAATGTTCAGTATTTATAACTAAAGACTGAAAATTTAAAACAAAGTTTTTTGTAAACAGTTTATAGTGTAACCAAAAAAATCAAAAAGTACGTTAAGAAAATAATTTTTTATAGATATTTTAAGTTCAAATTTGGACGAAATTAGATATTTAAATGAATAATAACAATACTACTTATTTCATTGTAATTTAAAAATTCTATTATTATTTCGCATGGCTTAGATATAACATTTACGTTTTAATATAAATAACATAGTATAAAAATAGGTACAAGTAGTAGAAATTGGTTAATAAATAAAAGTTAACTAATTGATAACAGATTATATAGGTAATACGTTGACTAGAATGAGTGTATATTTTGCATAGGTCATCAATTAAATCTGTATGTCTAAGGAATTCAGCCATTGCATTGCGTATGTTGTGGCTTTGTCTGTTCTTTCATTCCTCCTTAGAATCGACGGATTGTACGTTCATCAGTGATGTGTGTAGCAGTTTGCTTTCCGTGTCCGCAGTCACTTACTGTCAAGGGTCTTAGTCCCCATTTGTGGAGCATGTGTCCTGTTCTTCTGTGACCCGTTCGAAGTCTATTTAATGCTACCCATTCCCTTCTCGGGATGTCAGAGTCCGGTACTCCTTCCGTTGGATTATGAATTAGGTTGAGTTTGTCAGGATTGTTGCTTTTCCATTTTTTATTCCATTCCGTGTTTATATTGAATTTTCCTGATATTAATTTTTGGGCAAGTCTCCAGGTAGATTTCTTAGATTTTAGTCTTATGTTAGAGTCAGTGTTTATATTATTTTGTATTGAGAGTAGTGTATTCGAAAAACATTTATTCCACTTTCGTATTAGTGAGTTGTATCGATGTAGGTGAGGTGGACTTCGTTACTAAGTACAAACAGCCAGTCTATGAGGGGTATATTTAGCCGCTCCGGTGATAATTCTCATAGCAGAGTTGAGTCGGGTATTTACTTTATTTGTGTGGACACTTTGTAGCCATACTGGTGAGGAATAATTAGCTACCGATTGTGTAAGTATTATTGTTGATATTCTGAGGGTATTGCTATCCGCTCCCCATTTTGAGTTTGCTAGTTTTTGAATGATATTGTTCCTTGTTTTCAGTTTTTCAGCAGTCTTTGTCAGGTGTTTCTTGTAGGTAAGGGTTTTATCCAAGGTTAATATTTTTCGTGGGTGTTTGAAATTTTTAAAATATATAATTATATTTTATACACTCAATTAAATTATTTAATGCAATGTTATCTGCAAAATGAATTCAACCTACTGTATTATTAATAGTAATATGAATTATTTTAATAGCAATGTCATTGAATACACTTAGTTATGTAAGCCGATAGATCGTCTTCACTCAAAATTGTTTTTCGTATACAATGATTTATACCATTGAATTCAAATTTAACACATCCACGAAAGTGATCCACTCGACACATACTGTACAACAGAGTTTTTTTTTTTAATTTTAATTTTTATTTATTCTTCAAGATAATGGACCCCACTGAACATGTTCGTGTGGAGGCCCAAGAGTTCACAGTTTAAAAATACAAATTCATTAAATTGTTAATACAATTAAATAATAGTACATTATTATCGTGTTAAATATTAATATAAATAGTTAAATATATATATATTATTATTTTTTTGTTTTATACATTATGGTATAATGTAGAAAATTTGTGTAGTTAATTAATATAATAAGAAACAACCTACAAAACTAAAATTATCAATATAAATAAATACATTTATTTTCTTTTCACATTATAATGAAGTACCTATTTAATATAATATATAGTTATAAAACTAAAATCATTGATAATTAATAAAAATATTATATAAACACAAGCGCTTGTACTACCGCCCTGCCGCTCATCCAAAGCCAACGACCAGCCAACCGGATAGACCCGCCAACTCTTATCGGCGACCACTCATATTATAAGTCGAGTCAGTGACGCACACAGAGGCACCACCGGTTCGTTAGACGCAGAACAGTGATCTGCACGTACTGACGTCTTGTACCAGGGTCTCACAACGGCTATATAGTCACGCCACGTGTAGCACACCAACTCCGTTACCACCACACCGATGGCCAGCACGGAACGCGTATCAGTCGACGCGGCAACTACACCGACGACGCTCGCATACCTCCAGTGCTCGACTTGAGGGGGGACGCAGCCCCCTAACTAATTTTTCAGAAATTTTAGCGTACCCCTACTTTTTTTTTTTAAGGCTTAGTAACGTTTAATAAGTGATGGGGACGCTCTTTTTTTATAGTTAACAGAGTCCCCCTACTTTAATTTTTCCAAGTCGAGCACTGCACACCTCTCGACCGACGTCCCGGTGACAGACGCAGACATTTCCGAAACGACATTAATCCTTCGGCCGCTTGATTAAGTCACGTACCAACGGTAATTGGCTCTCCGCCCATAATTGTATTGTGTATATTGCAAATCTCGTATACTGTAAGCCCCCTTTGTGAGTAAGTCACGCTTCGACCTGACACCCCAAGCTTCACTGGTTCGCTTAATTAAGCCCGGCCGGTACAAATCGACGCTTTACTATCAATCCCTAACATTGTACATATAATCATAAGGAAAGAAATAATAATATAAACCAAACGTGATACGATAACCACTGAGCTATTATTTAATACGATCGATTGATCTACACAACCCGGTTAACCGTATCAATTCTATATACAAAATAAAATACTGATTTCTATAATTTATTTCTACTATTACTAGTATAATCTGTAAGTTGTGACCAATGGCAACCATTAATGAACATTAATAATTTTCAATTTCCATCGTGAATCTCAAAATCCTCTTGGAGCACTTCTTTAAAATGCAAATTTTGAAAAATTCCTTCTTAGTGCACGGTGAAATTATAAATATTAATCTACCATCAAAATTTAAAATCGATAGCTCTAATAGGTTAGGATTTCTGTTGATTATGAATCAGTCACTCAGGACACTCTCATTTATATAATATACATATATAGATAAATTGTATTATTATTATAGGTATTATGAAGTGCGAGAAACATTTTTTAATTCAATAATTATGATTCATCTATATACTCATTTTTATGTTTATGAACAAGCGATTTTTTTTTTTTTTATATTTACAGGTTTTAAAATCAAATAACGAATTGAAATAATGTTTATTTAAATATATATTTATATATTAATATATAAATTTCGTTTATTCGTTTTAAAATACGAGTACCTACTTTTCATATTACATAGGTATAATTTTAATTATCATAACTATCACATGGACTGAAAACTAAAATAATGCCATTTCTCTCTTATACACATTTACTATAGTATATAGCCTATCTGTTTACATAAGAACACTGACCTGCAATTGCTGTTGTTCTTTCAGATTCGCTGGCGACACATCCGAAGTTATCACCATGGTTCTCAGATGTTGTAGCCGGCCGGGGAGTCGCGGTATACCTACTTACCTTATATAATTTGAAAAAATATATATTTTATTGACGGCCGTAGAATAGGGAATTCGAGTGTGGCAAATGCAATTATGCGACGCACACTCGCGTTGACTCGTATATCTATATATCTTTATACATGAAACTTTTTTTTTCAATATTTTTATACTAGCGCTCAGTGTTTAATCGATATCGTCAACACGTGTACATTTTTCAATAACGTATTCATTCTATACGTTTATTCTGTATACCGATAGTATATAGGTACATAGCACATGTAGGTACAAGTACAACTTTCATATAGATATAAATATATAGTAGTATTATAGGTCACGGCAGCCGACAGGTATGTAGATATATTTGTTCGATTTGTGTACAATAGTCAATAATTTATAAATGATATATATATATAGTAGATATAGGTACACAATATTATGTGTAATGCGTTATTGTATTATTTGGGCAATATAGTATAATTAGTTATATTCCACCTAGCTATATCTAAATTATTTCGGTATTTTTTTTTATTAATCGATTATAAAAATAAAATTTGTATAATTAACAATATAATGTTTATATAGTAATTAATATTATTATGTTGAGTATTAGATATTAAAGTCAAATATGAAACATTTCATTGTGACGGCATTCCCCGTCCGTTAATTATCAGTACAAATAGTATTAAGATATATATTTTTTTATTATGTTTTTAATAAAAAATAAAAAAAAAGATTCTTTTCTTAACTTAAACTTGAAATTGCAGTTAAGATTCCAATAAGTTCTGCAACATCTGAACGCAGTTTTTCAAGGATGCAACAAATTAAAAATTTGTCGAGTGCAATAGTATGTTAAAGCAACTACGGTTTACTGACTTGTTCATTTTAAATATTGAAGGGCGTATTGTAAATATCATAAAAACAAAATCAGTGTGTGATATTGAAATATGTAGGTATACATAATTTTAGCACTCCTTAACTTTACCCTTACTACCTACTGTACCTATTATTAATAATAAAATTAATTATTTTAATAGAAATAATGCCATAAAAGTATAAAATGCATTTAGTTATATAGACTGACAGAACTTCTTCGCCCAGAATCGTTTTTCGTATACAATAATATATATTATTGAATTCAAATTTAACAAATGCATTACAGTGACGCCACTCGGCACCCTCTGTCCAGCAGAGCAGTATCCACTTGCCGATCGTTTTACTATTTAAATTTTTGTTTTAAATTTAAAGATAACAAATCAGCAGCAGTACATATAGTATCACAATGTAGATAAATATTATCTACATCGTGTATAGTACCAAGTATAAGCGAAACTAGACCTACATTTTAGGGGGTACTAAAATTATTATGTATACCTCTATTTCAATAAGCCACATTCATTTTATTTTTATGTTATTTACAACATGTTCCACAATATTTAAAATGAACAAGTTAGTAAACCATTTCTAAAATCATTGTATTCAACTAATTTTTAATTGGTTGTATACTTGAAAAACTAAGTTCAGATGTCGCAGAACATATTGGAATGATAACGGCAACTTGTTTAAATTAGGAAAAGCCTCTTTTTATACTTTCGCTCCTTTTTTCACTTTATTTTAGTGTTTTATAACAGGGACTAAGGGATGCTTCAGTCCCCCAAGCACCCCCTCCTAGTTCCTCCAATGGTACTAAGGTGGATTAAAAATTGAAATTAATCTTACCAATAAGTAGGTACGTACTTAATTAATTTTTTTTTATCACAAAGTAGCGTTAGTATTGAAATATTAATCTATAAATTATTAAAAATAACGTAAATCACATAAATTTTAGTGTAAAAATTGTAGAAATCGGGCAAATTTCAAATACAGTATGTATATCCTCCATGGAAAAAAAATAGATTGGTTACAAAACATATATAGCTTTATATTTGTTTGTTAACCGGAAGATATTCGACGTATTGCTTATAATGCATTCGTCCAATTGCAAATTTTTGTTGTCAGTATAGTTTTAATTTCATACCAATCATTATCTCATACATAAAAAGTTTTTTAATTTTTAATATTATAAATAATGGATAGTTCAATAATTTATGTCTAACTAGCTGTCTTGTTCGGAGTTACCTGAGCCAAAGATTAAGTTAATCTCGAGTGATTTACATGCAAATAAGCTAACTAGGTAGGTAATCCGACTATCTTAGATAGCGGAAAATATGTGAATAATATATTATGAGGTAGGCAATCCACCTGCGGTAGATTGAGGACTCCGCGAGGTACGCAAGTAAGTGAAATTAGAATATTAGGCACGTGTAAAACATCGCAACGGTGGCCTATGCTAAAGATTTGTTTTTTTATAAATTTATTATTTGTAAAAATATGTATATGCCATATTCCTACTAATTATAATAGTTATAATATATATAACCATTGACAACCCTATAATTAACAGAGATTATATATAGGTATATTATATCTCATCAAAAATAGCATTTCCAGTTTTCTCAGAATTTTTAGTGTATAAAGCCGCGTCCACACCTAGCAAACATTTAGGGAAACATTGTTTATTGAACTTTACCAAATGTTTGTTGAACAGTTTGTCAAAACAAAAAACATTTTATTTGTTCTCTTATATGTTTGCTCAATTCATTAATCTGCAGTTTTGATTGTAGCTTCTCTAAAGCAAGTCACATGTGTAGAAGCTGCATTCATAATTATTCATAACCACTATAAAAATAAAATGAAGTGTAGAAGTAAGAAATGATGATGGGTAAGACAACTGCCGAAAAACTTATAGTGGTGAGCGTTTCATTTTGGATTTACACGCAAGTGATTTGTTTAATAATTTTACAAGAATGTCAAGTGCCGATTTTGAATTTTTAATAAAATTGATTGGACCCAAAGTTGCAAAAGAAAATACAAATTATCACGAAGTATTTTAGTATAAGTGCGTCTAGTAATTACTTTAAGATTTTGGTCGTCTGGTGAATCGTATCATTCTTTAATGTACACATTTAAAGTATCCAAACAATCAATATCAGAAATTCTACCAGAAGTATGTAAAGCATTAATATCTGGTCTTAAATAATTTTATACTAGTATAAAGAGACAATTATTATTAAATCACACTGTATTCACAATCAACTGCTTTCTTATTTAGTACTGACACTTATTAAAAAAAAAAATTAACCAAATTAAAATTAAATTTTCAACAGATATTTTAGTCAATAATTTTTTTCCTCGGAATAAATAGTCATACCTAACTATTTAACATTTTTCATAAAAATTAACAGTAAAAATAAATGTTATATAGTATATTTTAAAAATTCTAAATATTTTTAAATGTATTTCAGATGCTAACTGAAACAAATGAATGGCTGAAAATTTCCGTAAGTTACGAGGAAAAATGGAACTTCCCGCACTGTTTAGGTACTTTAGATGGGGAATACATATTATTACAATCACCTATCTACTCTCTAAGTGAGTTTTTTAATTATAAAGGCCACTTTAGCATAGTTTTGATGGCACTAGTTGATGCGGTTTATTCATTAATTTGCATAAATGCTGGTTGTTAAGGCCGCATACCATTGGTGGAGTCTTCGAAAATACTGACTTGTGGAAACGTTTAGAAAATAAATAACTTTATTTATCTGAACTAATAAACTTATCTGGTAGAAATAATCGTGTACCCTACGGTATAGTGGCCGACGATGCATTTTCTCTAAGTGAAAATGTAATGAAACCATACCCTGGACACCAAACAAAAGGAAGTAAAGAGAGGATTTTTAACAATCGATTAAGCAGAACACGACGAGTATCAGAAAATGTATTTGGTATATTGAGTTCTATTGTTAGGGTACATAGAAAATCTATATTATTAAGTCCTAAAAAAGCAACGTCAGTTACTCTTGTATGTGTTTACTAACATAATTTTCTAAGAGCTAGCAAATCATTAAACAACTGTTATACTCCTCAAGGAAGTGTTGACATTGATAATGGATACACCAGGAACATAGAGAAGACGATCAGAAATTCTTCATGGTTACCACTTCAACTAATTGGACGTAAATCAGGAGAAAATTCTAAAGCTATTAGATATGAGTTCGCTGTATACTTCATAAGTGAAACCGGAAGTGTTCCTTGGCAAAATAAATATGCATAAAGGCAATGTAATAAAAAAGAAGAAATAAGCATTATTCACTTAATAAATATGATTTATTTTCAATAACTAAAAATTAATTTAAATGTAAACTATAAATTAATTGTTTTGTTTCAACTTATTATGTATAATATCAAGGTACTTCAATAATAAATAATAACAATAACGATGAAGTAAACTAACATTTTTAACCTTTTAGCTTACTTAATAAAATTGAGAATTTTCAAAGTGATTTTGCATGTTATAGTCTTGTAACTGTATTTGTTGAGGATGTTGTGTCACTGATGGTGAATTTGATGCTGTTGGCTGAAATTTAGACAAAAATGTTGATTACAAACAAATTGGTACAATTACATATAATTATTTAATATTATCAACTAATTTCTATAATATAATTTTTCTACTTTTTTTGAGCGATTATATCCGATACTTCGTCTGTTAAAATAGATATTTCCCAATGTACTGACAGAAGAGCAAGTCCAGTTAAATGGTCATCAACGGAGTGCGCAGTTCTAAGTCGTGCATTAAACATTGATTCCAGCCCATTATTTTTTCTTAATGGCCCACAAATATTTTTTTTATCTTTCATATTACTATAAATGTATATAATATATTATATAACCCCTCAAATTAGTTATTATGATTAGGTAATTTAGAGATAAATTTAACTAGAAATACGTAATATTATAATCTTTTTAGTATTTTTTTTTATAAATCTTTAATGAATGTTAATAAAATGTCGTGTTGTCTGTTGTCGCGCACTTAATACTCGTGTGGCATGTATGATTAATATCATACGAAACTATGAAAGACATTGCTGTCTGACGGCATATATATTTTTTTGAATAACGGCGCAAAACTAATACTAGAATTTCGATAGCATATACAAATGCCACATGCCCGTATATTATTAGATAATCATTAACGTTATACCTATGACGTTTGCTGACGAATGTCGGTTCTCCGTGATAAAATAATATCGCGAAATTCGACCATTCTACAGTGGTTTATTTCTATACCACAATACACTAAAATATTTTTAAATAATACGTATTTAATAACTAAGTTTTCATTTTTATTTCAATTATAAGGATTGTGGTTTATAATTTTATATGCAAGTACTGAAAAATGTCAGTGGGGTGGAGGGGTGGGGATCCAGACCTCGTGAACTCTCTGGATACGTACCTGCCTATCATCATGTTTTAGTACAAGTAAAAGTACTCTGATTTTTTTCATCAGCATCTTTTCTGATAAAAAAGTGAATTTAGTTGGTACTTTGGGTAACTAAAAGTAAAAAATTCTCAATAGTTTTTAAACACGCCGGGAAAAACAAAAAATAAAAAAAAAAATTAAGGAAAAACAATTTTTTCGCAAAGCAAATTTTTAACAAAATTTATTTTTATTTTTAATGTAACAAACGAAATAATGACCGTAAATACATAAATACATGGAATTTTCACCGAATGTTTATATAAGCATTTTCTATACACTACACAATTTTCAAAATATTTTGATTTTTTTTAAGCTATCTATAAGCATAATAAATATTCAGGGTTTTTTTTTATTATTGCCGATAAAGACTTGAAATATTTAAATCAAAAATATTATTTAAGTAGGTATATAAAATGTATACAGACATCTGTCATACAGCATGATTAACCAAGTATGCATAACCTCTACTCACACTTTTGCAATTATATATATTTATATAGTTAATGCGTTAATTCTAATTTTAATTTTTAAGTAGGTATAGTTTTTGAGTAAACTACATTTTTTATGTTGTTATTTTATTTTTAATTATTTTTTATCCTATGGCGATATAACCTGTATTTTTTTAATGAAAACTATGTACCTAATACCATACCTACTATGTATAATCAATGCTAATACCTACTCTATTTTACTTCAATTGTCAACCAGATATTTTTTTTTATGAAAATGTTGATGTGTACCAATAAATTGAAATTCAAACAAGTAGTTTCTGAGTTATTATACTGTATGTATACTAATGATAATTAATAATCCAAGATAATAGCAGTTTAAAAGACATTGATAATTTAAGTAGGTAATTAAAATATTAATATTTTATAATTTGTAAAATATGTTTGAGTGACTGGGTATAAAAAGTATCAGACTAACACAATATCTTTTTTCATACTTATTTTATGTAAGAGGAAAATATATTGTATTCTTATAGATTTTATGTATACTAACCTGTCTAAAATTAAAATCACAATTTTATATTTTAATGGTAATATAATATATTTAGATTAGGTCAAAACCTTAACAGGAATATGCATGAAGACAAAATGTAATAACAAATATTAATATATATAATACAATTTATATGATTTATGCAAAATAAAAAAAATATTCTTGAACTCTATAAATGCACATATTATAACTTTTTATGAGGATAAATGTATAATAAACTGCCGAGGGACAATGCCTCAACAAATAAAAATTGATAATAATAATATTGAATATTTATTGTTGTTAATATTTATAGTTACATAGTATTATAATAATTAATAACACATCTCTTCAAAAGTCTATGGCTGTGATAATAATCAATAATGCAAACCATGATAATATAACGAAGTATAATTGGAACTTTTTTACGGTCAACATAGCTTATAATAATAATAATAATGTAATATTGGTAAGCAAATGATATATTGTGCGGACTTGAACCAAATCTGGATTTTAGAGATCATATGCTGTTTATATCATGATGCAAACAATTTGTGTTAGGATTATGTTATCATTTGTAAAATTGTATTATTTAAGACATGACAGACATACATACAATAATTTTGTAATAAAAATGTATATAATTCAAACTTTACACTATACAGGTAATCTTAAAATGTATAATTTTTTTAATACATTAATTATCAATAACCTACATAGCTTAACTAACATGCAAGTATTATTAATATTTCAGTCAATTTAGTCTACAAAATTCAAAATAGAAATTTTAATTTTAAAATTATTTGCAAGTAATAATGTCATCATGTTTACAAATTACAAATATGAAAATAAAAACAATTCCATTAAACATACAAAAATATCAATAAGATAGGTACTTATTATTGATACTTTATCTTAAATTTATTTCCAATAATAAAATAAAATATTTTATAATCAATACCCGATATTAAACTCTCAAAATATAGGTTTTCAGCAATTAAAAGTATGGCTTTTGTAAATATTTTAATAACAAGTTAGTACTTTGAAGGTGATGCTAATTATATAGAATTCAACATAGTTCTATAAAGTTAATACAATATTACATGTTATATGTAACTGGATAGATTTTAATACTGACTGCAACAGGAAGTTAAACAAAAATTTAATTAATCCAAAATTGGTGAAAATATTAAAGATAAGTTTTTAAATTTTTGTGAAATCAAGAAAATATATTATTTAATATTTATAAAATATGCACACAAGATAAATTGGAAATATTTAAAATGACAAAAGCTGTACAACTTATTTTAAAGACACAGTTTTAGTATTTTGGCTTTTTATGCATATAATACGTTCATTAATATAAATAAAATAAAAATACATAACAATTGAAATTGAGTGTTCAAAATAAATAAAATGACAAAAAAAAAAAATATATATACGATTTAATTACTAAATTAATTTGTGGTATAGTTGTTTTATTGGAAAATATTGATTGTAGACTGGTCAACAACATTGTAAATAGTCATAACGTAAACTGAAAAATAAAAATAACAAAATTATTATAAGTTATAACAGAAGCTAAATTAATGTATAATTTTAAAAGTACCCATAAACCTTACAAAATCTTTAAAATTAAGATCTAAAACATTTTATATTGTTTTAGTGCTTTGTATTGGCTTGGTGGCTTCAAAGAAAATTGTATATTATTGTGGAGTTATTAATAACTTACAACTTAAAAACTTAAGTTTTGTAAATTGTACTGTATGTCTGTATTCATAAAAAATATTTTTATCATAATTTTTAGATTTATTTCATCATAATATATTATCTTATTAGACACTTATGATATTTCATATATTATATTATATATAATATATTCTAATGTAGTCAAATTTTAAAAATCATTGATTTAACGATACTTACAAAATATTTAAATCATAATTATTTTAATGGTGATCTAGATCTTGATCTATCTCTTTTGGCTTGAACTGCTAAGTCATCCCATTCAGATAAATCATATTTTGAAAGATCTCCATCTTCATCATCATCATCATCTTCATCATCATCATCATCATCATCATCATCATCTTCATTTTCAACAACAGTTTTTAACCACGTTTTATTTTTTTCTCTATCGCTATTATCTTCTTTGCCATTTTGACTATTGGAATCCTCGCTTATAGAACCATTACCTCGTTTTTGTTTTTTTTTCTTTCGTCCAAATTCATCATACTCATCATCTGACTCTTCTCGCCTGACATATTCAACAACTCCTCTGTCATTGTAGCCACCTCCATAACCTGTACGTTCCTCTGGATCAGCAAATTTAGGCGCATTGCACATATTACATTGAGATCGACGTGCCCAATTCACATTACCACACTTGCTACATTGCCAGTCATCAGCCGAAAACAGTCCTTTACTCTTTTCAGCGGCTGCCTTTCCGATTTCAGCACCAGCTTTTTTCTTGACTGGTAAGTCTTCACGTTCTTTATTACAACGGTTACAATGAGTGCGACGAGCAAAGTTTATATTTGCGCACTGAGCGTTTGGACAGATCCAGTCACCATCACTCATGCGAAACGCTTTACCTGCTGCATCCGCCGCCATGTCAAATGGCAAAAAATCCTCAGACTTTGAGGACATATCACTAGACATTTGAAAAAATCTGTTTACCAAATGTCACAAATCCACGGTTATCAATCGACATTAGCTGCTGCTCCTGCACATCATAGTAATCATATAAGTATGAAAGTTGACGAATTTCTTGAGCATATTATTATTATCATTGAAAGATAATAACTAGATCTTGAGTTCAAATTTATACATTTGCGTAAATATATATTCATAAATTATGAAATAATGGTTGCAATTAATGAAGATCTCGCGTACAAGTTAAATTGTAATTTAATTTCAGTTACGTACATTAATAAAACATACAAAGAAGATATTTAATCAACAAAATTACTACGATTTTGCATATTATTTTGTTTAATAATCTTAAACAGTAACATTACATCACACTTGTCTTTAACTCTTAAGACCTATGTATCAATTTTATTGTAGAAAAAAATCCGTGCGATACAGTACTAGAGTGAGTACTTTTTAGTTGGTAGTTGGTAGACGGTAGTGCAAGTGCACCAATTACCAAACTTCTGACGTCCTTGGTTCATAGACGATTGGGAAGGGGCGTGTATTGCGAACGGCCAACAGTGCGACCACATGGCAAGAGATCTGATAACAGAAAACTTAAAGCATATTTTTGTCCAAAATTCTTATAGTCAAAACTCGAAAAACGTAGTTATTGAACTCTTTTGAAATATAGAACATGTTTCCACATTAAATCATCGAGTTATCCGAGATTCTGGTTTAGAGTTTTTGACGTTTAATGGTAATTTTATCGTCAAAAACAAAATGGCTGCAGCTTGTTAGCTTAAAAAAAAGTTGCTTCCTATACAGAGTGTCAAGAGTGATCACCAACCATACTAGTCCTTATTTTTTTAAATTTAATTAACCTATCTTCCAAAACTATTATCATGAACTAATAGATTTAATAGTCCTTACTCCTTAGTACACAAAGTTCAATAACTTAAAAATTACTCGTTTCAATTTTGATTTAGACATATCAAAATTGAAAATTATCGAAAAAATTAGCTTAATGACATTTTAATAATTTGCAACAAAAATGGATGATTCTCATTCAAAAAACAGACGTTGGTATACGACATAAGGCACTTGAATGGTATAAAAATTAAAGTATCTGAAAATGTGGCCTTTAAGTATATTTAAGTTTTATATATCAGAATAATTCTGATAAATTATAGTTATTAAAGAATTCAAATTATTTGAAAGATTAATCATTAAAGGAAAAAATGGAGCGTATTTGGTGAATTATGATTGTGTATAATAAGTTTCTATCATAATCTAACATCATGGTATTACTCTATAGTTGTAGTAGGTGTAGTGGTTGCTAGCCTGTCGTGGCCGTCACTGTTATCAACTGATGCGATTACTGTACACTAGAACTAGGGTTAGTGGTTAGCACAAACGTTGAAGCGTGCGAAATAATATTGTGTGCAATTGTGCATGTGGTGCACTCGGTGGCCATCGATGACAACTACAGCAACAACAACAATAAGTAATAACAGTTAACAATAGCTCCGCCGTGATCACCAACTGATCTTGACGCCAAAAACCAAAAAACAGCGACGCAAATGGCGGGGTTGTCGAATCTCCGCCTCGGGATAAATAGATCGTGGACGGGTTAAATCACACGCGCGAACTGTTTTTTTTTAATTCATGTACGATGAGCATTTACAAAAAGGTTGACTTTTACGATCTATGTCGGCTTTGCATGTGCGTAGGCGGCAAGAAACACCATCTATTCAAGGGCCAAGAGAGCAGTGATCGGCAGCTACAGTTCAAACTGAAAAAATGTATACCACTGCAAGTGAGTAACCATCGAGTTGAATATGATCAGTTGACTGCATATAACTTGCATCAATATTTCGGCAGATAAGATGCGTCCCCCATGCTCGGACGCTACTCGCCTATCATATTTATTGGCGGGTTATTTACCTCTCGAACAATAATTTCGTATCGAAATTACTATATCTATGTAATTGTACAAAATTATAGGAGGTATTAAAAAGACGCAATTAAATTTATTGACTCTTATTTGTACCTATGAGTTTTTATTCTTATGAAGCAAGCTCTTAAATAAAAAATTAATAAATTTAACAACTAACAATGTTTATTTCCAAGCACTTCCCAAATGAGTCACCCATACATTTTTAAAGCTGTCATTCCTGCGTGTATTCTGGTTGATTCTAAGTTATTTCAGACTTGTGGCAAGATTTTTAATGTTTTCAAATAATTTTCATTTATTTTGTCTTCGTACTTTAAAATGTAATGATTTTGTTTCGATTACTTAGGTAGTTGAATTGGGTTTTTTGTTTTAATGTTTTTATATTTCCTTATAAATTGTTTAGTTTAATATGTAAACATTTTTAATTGAATACATTATTTCGAAATAAAATATGCATTTTTGAATTAAATCAGTATTAGAATTTAATAAAAACATAGTTGTCATAATATTATTGGTAGTCGTATATACTGTATAATCTCAATAATTTGGAATCCCCTTATTATGATGACAGTAGACAGTAGTTGTCATTTTTAAATAACAAGTTTTTAGTTTCATAATATGTTTAATAGTTTAGTAATAATTTATTGGAGTCATCAATAGAATAATGTCTTTGTTGTTTTTATTATTTTTTAGATCAAAGAAAGTGATACTTTACCAAAAGGAGTATGTGAAAACTGTATAGCAAAAACGGAAGAATTGTATGATTTTATAGACCAATGTGTAAATACTGAATCTATGTTAAAAAGTTACTGTGCAACTTTAAGTGTTTCCGATCAAGCAAAATGCCAAGGAAAAGTAAGTTATTTTTATTAATGTTATATTTGTATTTAACCTATCAGAAAGCATATTTTTCACCAGACATAATAAGTCAAAAAAATATTAATTTAATTTATTTTTGTTTTAAATTTAACTGTATAATCTAACTAAAATATGAATAATTCAAATCTCAATTCACCATTGTTTTGATTCAAAAACTCTTATTTTTTTTCAGGTTTATGTACGAGAATCTTTAGAAAATAATTCTGTAAGTAAAAAGAAAACTGATAGCTCTGATCATTCATCTGTGCTTACGATGCAAAGTTTGTCGAATCTTGTACAATCTGGTTCAATACAAATAGTAAATGATATTAACAGTAGATATCAAGATTTTTGTAAATTTGATAATATGCAGGTTAGTTATTATAGCTTTTTAATTTTAAAAAAATAATGACATATCTTATTTGTCAATTTGTTATTTTACAATAGCAAGTTATAACTAGTACAACTAATGGAGTTGAATCTATGAAGTACAATTATACGATAGCCAATAATTCAAATCAGTCAGTTCAAACAGATTCATCTAATGAAGAAAATGATGCTAGTGAAAATGTTCAAACAATTTACTCTGTACCTGTAAGCATTATAGATTTAGCTATCATAACTTATAACTGTTTTATAGTAGAATAAAAAAATAATTTAAATTAAGATGAAAGAGTGCAAGGAGCACAAAGTAATAGTAACAGAAAGAATCTGGTAAGAATCCCAGATGCATGAGATTGGAATGCAATATGTTACTAATTTTGGAGGTTGATAATGGATAAACTATAAATTATTATTTATTATAAACAAATTAATGGTGTAAGGGACAATAGGTATATATACAGCGGTAGTAATCATTTTAAAAGATGTCACGGGTTGTCATATCTGATGTCTAACATATGATGCCTGTTGAAATACATAAATAGGTCACATTGTTACAATATTCTTATAGATTACAAAGTTATAGATATTCACATATGCACTATGCCAAGTGTTTTGGGTCATTGATGTGTTTTAGTAAATAATGTGATAGTATCAAAAAGTAGTTCTCAATATTTTATGTAATTTACTCTTAAGGCTAATTTATCACTATATAAATATCATTGTAACATTTATTTTCTAATCTATAAACAAAAACTTGTGTCTATGTATTATCACCCTGACACTGTTAATGAATAATAACCAATTAATTAAATTGTTCTTGGCAACACCGTGCAGGATCTACTAGTAAATAATAACCTAATACTAATAACATTTTTTGTGTCATTAAGGTTGTATTCTGGGGGAATGCTTTCTAAAAAAAATATTACTGAACAAAAAAAAAAAACATTTGATAAAGTGTAGGTACACAACATTTTTTCAAACATCTTATACATACTATTACTATAGTATATATTATGACACATTATGCCACTTTTGCTCAAGGATACTTATAGCTATGTATTCTGTGTAAGGTTTATTTTTAATTTATAGGAAATTGCTATTAATAATTAATATATTATTTTACCAGTAATATATAGCATATATAATTTTAATAAGATGTTTTGTTGTATTTACAGGATATTCCTAATTTAGATAAAGAAGATTCTGAGATGAACATAAATTCTCTATCTTATGTGACTCCATTAACTGTTGAACCAGAAATGCTTCATTTTCAATTTAATAAATCTGAGTGAGTTATTATCAAGATAATATTTTAATTATTTAAAAGATATTTTAAGTTATGTTTAGTTACTTCTATTCAAAGTGTAATTTTGTTTTTGAAGTAATGATCAAGATTCGGATTTGGATAATAGTAAGTCTAGTGAAAAAACTTATATGAATGGGTTTTTACCAACGGATGGAGCTCTTGCATCATGCACTGCATGTGGAAAAGTATTAGAATCTGAGGAAGAAATTGTGATGCATAGTCAGATATGCAAAGCGGTAAACAATAAAAGTGTTCATAATTTGCCAACAAGAAGTGCAAGAGATATGATGCCTCCAAGATTTCCTTGTGATGTCTGCGAGAAAAAATTTAAAAGAAAAGAACATTTAATTCAACATAGGAAACTCCATACTGGTAAATAAATACATAATTTAACCAACTTTTATGGGATATTAATACTCAAGTTTATTATAGAATCTCAAGAACCTGTAATAATAAGATATGGTATAAATATTATTTTATACCTTCATTTATAAATATTTTCTATTTTGTACATTGTTTTGATTCCTTAACATACAAAATGTGAATATTAAATGAATTTATGATTGATTTACTTATTTTAATGTATATCTTTATTCTTTGTAACCATATAATCCGTCTCAATTAAATTAAATTCTTTATTGATTTAATAATTACTTCTCCAGGAGAACGACCATACAGCTGTGAGACATGCTCTAAATCATTTAGTCGCAAAGAACATCTTATGCGTCATATGTTGAGTCACACAGGTCAACGATTGTATGGGTGTGATTTATGTCAGAAACATTTTAGTCGTAAAGATAATCTTCACAAACATCGAACCACACATGGAGTGACTGGACCTCTTGTCTGTGAAATTTGTGGTTGGTATTACATTTTGACAATTTGTCTGAAGACAATATAAACTTAAAAGTCAAATGTTTATTATATTAGGTAAATCATTTATTGTAAAACACTACTATGATATGCATATGGCAACACATAATGAGGTTGAAGAGAGCCAGTTACCATATGTGTGTAACATATGCAAGAAACGGTTTGCTACAGGTCAATTTTTAGTTACTCATCAGTTTAGACATCAGACCAAAGGTTATAATAATGATCTTAAATCAAAGCCTGGGTCTGTTATTGAAGATTTGCAAAATAAAGTAAATATACCTGTCTATAAAAATGTATTCATTACCTCGTGTTTTATAAAATTACTTAATTTATGTTCTATTTTTATAATTTTATATTAAACTTCATTAAATAAATAATTTTTTTATTATCATAATAACGACCTCTATTATTGTAATTGAAAAAAATCTATGGTTTAGTTGCAGGTTGATCAGCAAGAGAAACTAGATCAATTATCTAATGTGCCAAATACAAATACATATCAAGTATCTTACGAAGATAATAATTTGTAAATAATAACAAAAAGGTCTAAAGCCCAAAATGTTCAGGTTTTCAGGGTGATAATTATGGGTTCCTAGAAACACTAGTTTTAGATTTTAGTCGTATTATTTTGTACTTGTATGTTACATTTTAATTATTGTCACACGATACCAAATTTTATGACTATTGAAAAAATGACTCAGATTTTAAGTTATTTTTGTATAAAGTAATTATTTTTTTTTAATTTTTGGTGATTTTGCCAATTATTATTTTTTTTATAAAAATCAAAACATAGTTAATTATATTCACAATTAATTTTAGTGCCTTTAAATTTAAGTTATATTTCATGGTTCAATATAATCAACTTAAGCTGAGGACAGATCCTCTAAAAACATATCACAATGTAAATGGTTGAATGTTCCATACTTATCCAAATGTTGGAGATTTTTAATGTAATTGTAAAATCCTATTATATATTTTTTCTGTTAATTATAGTAAAAGTATGTACAAATATACCAAAAAAACTATAGGAGAAATGTTATATTGAAATCCATAAATAGACTGATATTATACTAAGACAAATTTAGTTAATTGAATTGCTCATTAGAATTTAATAAATGTTGTTTTAGGTCTATTGTGGTCTTAATTTTTACAATTTTTGACTAGAAAATTATATTTATAGTGTGCCTATAACTCGACAATTTAAATTTATTTATAAAAAATTAATACCTAGTAAATATTGTTTACTCTTTTTAAAAATCATATTAATAATTCTAAATTGCTATACAATTTATTTTTAGATGTTCAGTCAGCCATTCCAATAATTAGATTTAATAAAATTTATATTTTAGTTTGTATTCTTTGCCCCTGAATTACTTGTATTATTGAATTATTTTTGAACACTTAATATAAAATATAATTTTCAATAATTTGTTTTATTTTTCTAACTAAAATAATTTAGTTAACCATTAACCATACACATAATAGTAGATCATATCGTCATTAAATAAAAGTTTTATTATGATTGATGTGTATAATCAGACATAAGTCTATTATTTAAATTGTATCCCACGATGTCCAGCGGCTACATGATTTAAGATATATCGTGTATATAGCTATACACCTTTATCACATACTATATGACAATAGTCTGTGTCTATATCATCTTAAATCGGGACTTGACACCGTTGCGAGACGGTGTCGTGAGTTGATCGCGCCTGTCTAATTCATACACCCCCCTCCTAAGTATCATCCCTCGTACCGTAGCCCGTGGTTACCGCTTACCCTCGACACGACAACACTATTAGGTACATTATTATTGTTATTATTATGTATGGTTATATCGTACCACCTGTAGTCCGACAAAAGCTCCGAGCTAGAGTTGATGTGCGTTCGCCGCTGCCCGCGGGACTCTCCGGGACGTTTTGCGTTTAAAACACGTCACGGTCTCTTGCTCGCCAGTGCGGTCTATCTTTATCCAGAAGAATGATAGAGATCTGAGGTCGATAATCGAACATTCAGACACCTCAATAAATTTAATATTATCGCGTATGTATTATTATAAAACTAGTATTAGGTGTAATACTATAACCTCAACTTGACTGTAAATACCTATTACTATTTTTTTTTATATGTACCGTTTGCTTATACCTTTTATATGATTTTTAGTTTCAGAAATCCACTGATCTGTAGCGTTTCGTTCTGTTTATTAAATCATGGGGCTGGAATTTTCGGCAACTTGTTTGTTTTAGTCATGCTGTATATTTAACCACAAATACGAAAGCGGAAAGTGAGATAAATTACAATCCAAGGCTTTAACTAGGGGTGGAATTGGCTAAGGGGTCTTGAAATTTTATAAAAGTAGAAATATTTTAGCTGACAATAGTGTATCTATATTGACTATTGTATTAAAGATTATTTTATATTTTTGTGAAAGTAATAATAACGAGAATAATGAGTAGATCGCCATAAGAGTAATTCGATTTAAAGAATTATATGAAACTATTTATTATGATTTAGAAAAAATTAAAAGTGTTTAAATTTAGATACAACATAAATTGCTTTTCAATTTTTAAATACTATCGGCAACTCAGTTTTTATTAAAGCCTTACGTGTGATTGAGAAGTTTTTCTCTTTAACTTGACCGTGCATTACAAAAAGTTGATGTTGATTATCATACTGCTATGAACGGGTGGCAGTTGTTTGTCAAATATTCAAAGAAATTCGAAATAATGTCCATAAATAGTTTAAAGAAATATTTTCTTATTCAAAAGTTTCAATGATTAAAGTAATTATTGAAGTACAAAGAACTGTACACTGCCAAAGTACACGTGATAATATTCCAGCTAATTCTCCAGAGCAATATTATAAAATATCAATATTTTTTCCTTTTCTGGACCATTTTATTTGTTAACTACAAGATGGATTTACTAATCACCATTTCGTTATGTCCAAATTATAATCACTTATTCCGAAATTTTTAAAAATACTATTGATTTAAAAAAATGTTTAAGAAAAAGAGATTTTTTATAAAGATATTTTATTACATTATGAAAAATTTGACACAGAAGTTAAAATGTGGGTAGCTAATTGGGATAGTGTATCAGAGAAAGACCACCCAATTGCAACATTGATTACTTTGTCTGATATGTCTTATGATTTTTTTCTAAACATTCACAATCTTTAATAAATTTTAGGCCCATTACCTGTTACAACTGCCATAGCTGAACGATTGTTCCCGACTTTACGGAATAATATGGTACAAGTTAAACTGACTGGATTAGCTCTACAAAACATACTTAAACTATGATATTAACATCGGAGAGGTTATAAATTGATTTGCTAGATTACTACGATAGTGGGATTTTGTACTCTAATATATTATTAGGTTCTACATAAAATAATATTTAACCTGACTTTTAATTATTTTTTTGGACTATTTGATTTATTCATTTTAATAAATTTTACGTGCAAGTAATAATATATCTATAATATATAATATTGTTTATTGTAGTTTTTTTTATGAATCCCCTGAATTTGTTTTTGTGTACGTGCTTACAGTCACTTCCTGGCTACTCCGGATTCTAACCGCGGACTGCCGATTCCTAAGGCTAACTCTCTGGACTAAACTATTATATTGATCTACAGACTACAATTTAGTTAAACGTCTTTTTTTTTGTTATTAAAAACTACCTATATGAGTCAGACTGGTATCAGATCTGGTATGCTTAATTCTATCCCAATTTATTATTTTCATTTGAGATGATTAATTATAATACTTGAGGAGGGTTCTTTTCCGTCGTATAATCGACTGTCATATTTGGTTTAATTTAATCAATTAATTTTTCCAGATTTTCAGACTAAAGAATAGTATATTTTTTTAATTTATTTTCTGGCGTGAGTGTAAGGAGACATAGAAAAGTATTTTCTACTAAAAGGTATTTAGAAAAGACCTGACATGTGATAGAATTGCAAATATTGTCAATTTTTCTCGCGTTTCTTTACCATTTACGTCCATAGTGACATAATGTTGCTTGGTATCCAAATTATAATTTTTTTTAAAAAATTGTCTGTAAAGAAGGCTAAATCTAGTTTGATTTTTTATAGTATGATTTTATTTGTATTTTGTAAATTCATAAGTGAAGAGTCACTATTACGAGGTCAAACAATGCATTATTCTTAATTTTCTTTTTTTTTTTTTGGTATCTTTAATTGTCAACGGGGTCGTCAATTTAGTTTTTTTTTGCAGACAATTTAAAATCATTACTAAGCCACAATCATGGGCACCCAATGGGGAACTTACCCCCTCTGTAGAATTTCAGATACTATAATATTTGTATAATTTATTTAATATACTATCACAATATCGTTACTTATATCAATATGATTTATGAAAATATCACCATTGTAACTATTTTTTTCTAATTATTTGTTCTTATTATGTATTTATATTTGTATTTGTTTTGTGGTTCCAGTAGTGTACACTTGGTACTTTATAAATATTTCTAAAAACAAAAATAAAATAAAAGATACATATTTATTAAAACTGAAACCACTACAATATTGACGGTTCTATAATAATAAATTATGACACGAATAACCGATTGTTCCGGTTGATAGCTTGGAGGAAGCCGCTCTGGCATAAACACACGTAAAACCGACCCGTTTTCGTTGGACTACAAACATTGGTTCTGAGTTACATGCTGAATAGCTCTATGGTCTTTATCAAGTGCCTGGGCTAACATTTTTAATATTGTCCAGACTTGCAGCAGATTAGAATTTGGAGGCCTATGCACTCATATTCTTATAGTATATATATATTACAAATATGTTTCTGTTATCAATTTTATCTTGGTTATTGTTTATCGAACCCATCAAACATTTTTTGAAATCAAATACAATCCTTTTTTTGTGAAAAATACTCAAAATCTGATTTAAAATACTTAGGTAGGTACCTATATTGGCACTACTTTTTTTTTGGTAGGCTAAAGAAGTCGTTTTAAAACAATTGGTGCGAATGCACAAACTTTGCATCTCCCACCTCTCCAAATGACTTCTTTGATTACTAATAATATAATGTAGTATATTGCTTCCACGGAATTTATTTATTAGCAGGTTGTTGGCTGTTGGGACTTATGTATATAATTGTTTTTTTTTATTATCGATATCCGATATTGGATATTTCTAGTTTCTACCCCATCTTCAATTTTAGAATCATTTGTGTATATTTTGTGAAAATGTTTATGAGATTCTATTAGAGTTTTTAATAGGATTATACATGCAGATAATCAGTGTTGTATTTTTTTTTAGTTTTGAATTTAATCCTTTTATTTTTTAGTATTTATATTAAATGCACAACATACAATGTATGTCTATGGAGGTCTATATATTTATTCTCTTTTTATTATTTGGATGTACCTAATATTAGGCATTATAAGGGCCCGTGCTTTTATTCCAACGCACATCCATTAATATATAATATATAAACGTAACATCGTGTCAAACTATTAAGCAATAATTTCGTATAAGTATAGTTGACGTTTCAAAGTTACGTTGCACAAGTCAAGTGCGAGTCATTGGTTGATAGTGGTATTATAATTTATTCATATAGACATATTATTATGTAGGTATCATTATGAGTCTCATACAATTTTTAAATTCATGAATATCGTGTTTGGTTTATAATTTTAAAATTCATTTCCCAATTTTATTTTATCTAATTATAATTTATATTGTCTTTCTTGTTTGCATATATTGGACTGACTACGATCCATAGCATAAGGTTGCTGCAACTTAAAAATATGATTAAATATATCGTCATATACTGAATGTTTATAGAAATTAAAGAAAATCTGAAACGGCGAAACAATATTATTACCTGCACAAAAATTAAACGAACATTTTATGTACCTACTTTGTGCTAGGTATTAATTTGCTTTTCATCGTTTCGCTAAAATAATGACGAAGTCTGTGATGCTGGGAATATCTAATTGTTTTACTTTCTCAGTTTTTTTTTTTCAATAATTATTTTTCGTTTCAACGATAAAAATGTATGCGTCCACGAATTATTTTAATAATTCTTTTTCAAATACACTAATAAAGTATTAAATGCCTTTTGATAAAATATGTGTCGTGCGCAGTTAGTAAATTAAATTATTATTATTTTTTCTTCGCTCGGGTCGCTTGGTACACGACTTGACACTTGTATCGCAATATAGTATTACCTATAGTATAGTACACCTATAGTGTATACAATATACACTCGACCCGCAGTTCATATAGTGCTATGACATATATTTACATTATTCTGTACTTCGCGATAACACGGGCACACGTGTGTGTGTGTGCGCGCGCGTGTAAATATGTAATGTCAGTATATGCGAAAGCGACGGAACACGAATTTTTAAGTACGAGGTTAGCCGCAGTGGGGTCGAGTCTATATATATATATATAACGGTGCCTACATTAATCGTGTATAGACGTCGGTCGTAGGTACGTGTCGGTAGTGATTATTGCGTTTGACAGGCGTACAACAACGAGCCAACTTATATACATACCAAATATAATAACGACAGTACGATGTTTTATTGATTATTTCGGTGAATCGAATAACGCTCGCCCATACTTATCGTCGTTATTATAACACATTGCATCATGGACGGCGGTCGGTCCGTGTGTACGCCCCGCCGAACACTCACGTCGTCGTCTTCAGTGACGGCGGGCGGGCGGTGTGCAGACGCGCGTTCCAAGTTCGCATATACTTTACATAATAATATCATTCTTTTGACTGGTTTTATTATTTAAAAACCTTGAACCGAAAACGCCATGTATCGAGCCGTTTCGCGTGTAATAATTTTGGTCTCTTGCCGATTGCGCCGTGACCGCCGGGCGTGTCACACTCTCAAATTTTGCGGACTCTATAGGAGCAACTGGGGCTAATATTCTGAGTGGGGAGGGGGGCCTAAAGTTCTCAGCTGTTGACTTGAGATTTCACTTGGGCCATCTTCATACCCCGCCCCACCCCTATATACAGTTAAAAATTATAGATTCCAAGCGAAGCGAATTATGTAATGGTTTTACAACGATTTGTTTTTTTATGAATGCGACACATTCGTTAGCCAAGTACCTCAACCAATCATAAGAATGGCTTACACAAAATTCTATACATCAATAACCAGTATAATCTTACCATTAACATTTTGTATATTAATTACGTACCAATAAATACAAATGTATTTACCATTAACACGAGAATAACAAAAAAAAACTTTTACAATATCAAATATTTTTTTGAAACTAAATCTTAGTCTTAGGTGATAAACTCCTATCCCCCCCTAGTTACGCCATTGGGTAGGATGCGGTCACACTCTGTAACGAGAGCATTTCCTAGGCTGACTTACTAAGTTTAATCGCATATCAAATGTTCCTTGTAAAACAGTTTATTTTTTTTAAATATATTGTCTAATAAATTTGTGTTTCCATAATAAATCTATTGTTTAATCAAAATTATATCTACGAATATTATTATACTATTATTGAAATATAAAAGTTATGAAATAATAATACGTTTTATGTTGTGACACAATTCGTGTATATCTGTATTTCACGTTTCCAATGACAAAATTGTTATTATATTACATCGGTAATCTATCATTTTTATCGGTAGGATACGTCATATTATATTTTATGTGTATACACGATCATCAATATAATTTGTGGTCGGTACGAGTGGATGAAAATTAAAATTAGAGTTTAAAACTTGATTATTTCGTTATGATAACGCGATGTGAAAAACAATTTTTTTGTGATATTGTGTCACGAAATGTACTTTATAAATATTAGAAACAAATATTATAGTTTTTAACGAATTGAAGGTATATTATATGTTATCGGACGCACGTAAAAAAAAAATCGTTTTTGAAGCGGACACGAATAATACTGCGGAGAAACGTCAATTAGAATTTTAAATGAAATATAATGATAGCCAAACGACTAGAGAACAGTGGTGTGCGTATGTTTTACAAAAAATATTTGAATACGTTTTGTAGTGATGTTTATTATTTCAAAGGATTCTAACTCGCTAAACCTTATCAAAGTCATTGTAAACTCAGGGCCAGAGAGGCCAATATGTTCAAGCCCAGAAGACTTGGGTTGCGTGCTTGTCATTCGATATTATATTATATATAAAAAAAATAACGTTTGATTAATTTGTTTATTATATTATATAAAAAATATATATGTATATAGTATATTATACATTACCTGCTACAGTGTAACAATAACCAGAACATACAATTAATTGTTATTGGATTTTTACAGGTATAAATAATATACATATGTTGTAGTCCATGTGATACAGTTGTTAAATATTTAAATTGGTTCGAAAATAACGAAATTTCATTCAAACGAATTTTTTTTTATCGTTATTTATAGAAAAAAAACTAAAAAAATTGTACATTTTTTTTAGCTATAAAATATGAATAACTCAAAGAGAGTCAAAATATTTTGAAAATTGTATAAGATGTATAGAAATTGCTAATATAAACATTCGGTTTTTATGTAATGCTTTTGAAAACTTCTTAGAATTATTTTTACTTATGACTTCTCAATGTATCAACTAGATTCACATTCCAACCAGAAAAGATGCTGAAACACATATCATGGTAAATTCAATACATGTATCGCTTCGCTCATAATTTAAAAAAAGGAGAGGACTTAAACAAAACTTGGGGGGGGAGGGGGGCTAAACCTCTAAGCCCCTCAAATTTCGCCTATTCTCAACCTTACTTTGAAATTATTATACAATTCTGTTTTTTTCTACAAACAAAAACGTTGATTTTACAAACTTTTACAAATAGCATAACAAACGTAATGTAAAATTATTATGCATATTCTTTTGATTTGAGGGGACTGGGTAAATGCATTTTCAATGCATACGTTTACCTACGTCGAAATATATAAAAATTATTAATAATTCTTTATACTATTATTATAATTTATATTACATGAATTTTTGTTGCATAAACAATATAACAACGTGGTGCTACAGTTAATGCCCAACGATGACTTCGGAAAACGTAAAAGTCATTGCGAGGTGTCGGCCGATGAACACGAGGGAAAGGGCGTTAAACAGTAAGGTGAGTCGGTGGTCTAGTTATATTCACACCTGACCTATATAATATTATAATACGTGTACAAAATATATATATTATGTGCTATTAAAGTTGTATAACGAGATTTCGTCGGCTACCATTCTAGACCGCATTATTATAAAAACGATTTTCACGCACCACTGTGACCTATAAACCTAGTAAGGTAGCACGCCCTAAGTATACGTATATACGAATAGCAAACACGTCGGGCACGCAATTCGCACATCTAACACCCATCCAGCTCTCTCTCAACCCTGCAGCTGTGCATTACAATATTATAATTTGCAGTAATTTTACGTGCGCCGAAATTCCGTTTTTCAATGGTGAAAACCGAAGTGATGTACCGTGGTGGTGGAGAGAGGATATGGTAGGTGACCCATTGCTTGTTATATTATATTGCCCTGTATACAAACAGAAATAGACCGTTAACCGGCTAATTGCGTGATTCGTGAGAAATCGAAATATTATGTATATCCTAGATATCGGTATATAGGTGCATTGTTTTCAAACACTAGTGTACCTATTATATACACCACCATCTATGTGTGCAAAACGTTCCAATTTTTAGAAACTACGTCTCATAAATATAATTGTTTGCTTATAGTGACATTGTAATAATAATTATCGGTTTCTGTATTGAGTAAAAAAAAAATCAACCACCGTCATAAGTATCCTGTATTGTACCCTCGATGTTACGTTTCTAGTATATACAACAAACATACCTATGCGTATAGCACATCAGTATTATTATATTAAAGTATCATGTGCTGTGTAAAAAACAAAGAAGTTTTTTATACGATTTTGCTCAAACGTCAAAGCAATCCTAAATTTTTATTCATTTTACTGATTTTTATAAAAATATCGAACTGGGCGAAATTTGTCACCATATAATACTATAATATAATATATGTTATCCATTATCTAAATATCAGATTATCGTAATTATGCAATTGATTTGATAAGATTTTCTAATCAACATATTATGTAAAACGTTTCAGAACGTGGTGTTTATAGACTCTGAAAAATGCACTTGTTCGATTGTCAACCCCACAGACGGTTCGGCACCACCGAAAACGTTTACATTCGATGGTGTTTACGGACCCGATTCAAACACTGAGCAGATATACAACGACATCGCTTATCCTTTTGTAGAGGTGAGTAATATATATATATAGTGAATGACAATGCTCTGTTGTATTATTTTTACCATAAGACGGGAAAATAATCGTAACTCGATAAAAGAAAAACCAGTAAAAATTTCGATTTTGAATACGCATTATGTACCAATTAACAAATATTGTATTACACGTGTGTATTATGCTATGATCTGTAGGGCATCTTAGAGGGTTATAACTGTACGGTGTTTGCGTACGGGCAGACTGGATGTGGTAAGAGTTTCTCGATGCAGGGTGTAGACTCACCGCTGAACCAACGCGGCATCATACCCAGAGCTTTCGAACACGTTTTCGAGGCGATATCCGTTACGGACGACGTAAAGTTCTTGGTGCTTGCCTCGTACATTGAGATCTACAACGAGGAAGTGAGGGACCTGTTGAGTACAGACACCAAACGGAGACTCGAGTTGAAGGAAAGCCCGGAGAGGGGAGTCTACGTGCAAGGTACACACGCGTTATTATATATAATATATTAATTGACATGTATGTCTTATGGCTGGGGTCATTCTATAAATTTGTGCGACATCGAGAGCGTTATACCATGACGTCATGAACCCGCTCTACTCACCACCCGGCACGGTCCCCACTTCTATGCCATCGTTGTCAGTTACATACATTTTTTCATTAATATTTTTTATAATAAATTATATAAATAAAATTAATATTTCAGGTTGATAGTTGTCCGATGATGTCAGCAGGTGGAAATTATTGGTATTTGTAATTTTCGCTCATAATTTCTTATAATTATATTAATAACTTACTGTTGTGGTAAATTGATCGGTAGCTATAAGACATATACATGCCCGATGTATCTGCATGCAGTGAAGATTATGATATATGTTATTATGATTCTATTCACTTCTACTTACAGATCTTATGTATGTCTATTATTATAGAGTTGTCACATCACGCCGTGCACGATGTGGTCGAGTGTCAAAAGCTTATGGAACAGGGTTGGAGGAATAGAGCTACTGGTGCCACAATGATGAACGCTGACTCTTCCAGGAGTCATTCGATTTTCACCATATCCGTAGAAATGATGTCAACGTCACAGGATGTTAATGACATCCAGTCGATAAAACGAGGCAAACTTAGTCTGGTTGACTTGGCGGGCAGCGAACGACAGGCAAAAACCGGAGCCTCGGGTGACCGGCTCAGGGAAGCCACAAAAATCAATCTCTCTTTGTCAGCCTTGGGCAACGTGATATCAGCTCTGGTGGACGGAAAAGCAAAACATATACCGTATAGGGATTCAAAACTCACCCGTCTGCTACAGGTAAAAAATAATTAATAAAGGAAAGTTAAATGTATAAGCTTAAAAGTAGTGGTCACCTTTTCTATCATAATTTTTTTTAAACAAATTGTTCGTTATTTTATAGGATTCTCTTGGTGGAAATACGAAAACGTTAATGGTCGCTTGCCTGTCTCCCGCTGACAATAACTACGACGAAACCTTGTCGACACTGAGATACGCCAATCGCGCCAAGAACATATACAACGAACCACACGTGAACGAAGATCCCAAAGACACAATGCTACGACAGTATCAAGAACAGATAAAAAAACTTAAAGAACTGCTGGAAGCGTCCACTGCTCAGTTGCCCACGAACGATATTTCTGAAAAAGAAAAATTACGGCAGGAATATCAAGATGAAATGGTCAAGCTAAGGGAAAGATACCAAGAAGAATATAATTCCAAGTGTCAGATGCAAGCAGATTTGAAAACGCTGAAAGAGAAGTACGACAAAAACTTGGCAAAAATCTCGAACCAAGTACGTATCATATAGGCAATATATAAAATTATTTTCAATTTATTAAACGTTTAGTTTTATTTTAATATAAAGAATGCGACAGTCGACATGTATTTTTATATAAGTGACTAGTGTCTCTATATAGATCACAAATTCGGTCGTGCGTGTATGTGCAGTATACTATTTTAAACATAATTTATAAAATAACATTTGAAAACTTTTTATTTATGTAAGAAATATTAATAATACTATAAGGATAAAATTTAACAATTTATTTAATTTTATTTAATTCGTTTTAAGTGATGTTTATTTATTTTGAATACAAATATTTTAATAATAAAGTATAATTACATGGCGTTTTATATAAACAATTTTGCTACATAACTGTCGCAATTTTCTTATTCTTGTATTTTATATAAAATGAGTATGTGTATCATACACGTGCTGGTTGTTAATACACCAAAGTTCGTTGTATTATCCGTGGTAATATATGACGTGTATAATGTCATATTAGTATAAAAACGTCGTTTTCGCATATTTTCAGAACGACAACAGATCATCATCCCCGCAACAGATCGTCGAAAAAGTGTTGAAGAGCAATCGGGTGGAACTGAACTCGTCACAACAGGAAATATTGAAAAGGTAAACACTTTATTTTATCGTCACACACTGACGCACGTCATTAAAATATTATAAATTCACAATAAAGTATTATAATTAAAATTATGGTATCGTGTGTAATGTATAGGTTGAAGAAACTGCAAGAGAGTATGGTCGGCGGGGAGCGGGTCAACGACAAAGAGCTCCAGGAACGTCGATCGCGCAAAAAAAAAGCAGCCGAGAGACGGTTGAACGCATTGGCGAGAGCACTAGCCACTGTCGAGACCGAAGACGGACCGAACTTGGTGTTGGGCGTGTACGATGACATACAGGAAGAGCTGAGGGCCAAGAACGAGGCGTTGAAGAAGTATAGACAAAAAGTATATTGTACAATATATTATTATGGGTTATATACACTGCAGTATATAGGTTTTGTGACCCAGCCGGGCAGACGCGGCAACTAAATTTTATATATTTTACATTAAATAATAAATATTATATTATTTTTATAAATTTAAGACTTTGTGAAATCTATAAATAGATGACACGAACAATAGTTGACGGAGCCTATTTATACCTTCTTTTAAAACAGTATATTTCCGTAGAATCGATAAATATTATATAATTTTTATTTATATTTTTGGTTTTCAGTTGAAAGCGTCGGACAGA
>JACXSJ010000572.1:98957-113669 GCA_014851325.1 Pentalonia nigronervosa
AAAAAAAAAAAAAAAAAAAAAAAAAAAATACAGGTTAGGTTGTCGTGCAAAATGGCTTGCGAACGAATATAACACTATAATAAATTATACCATACCATAATAAACAGTGATATGTTTTTTTCAGCAACTTAGAGAGGTTGAAAGAAGACGCGGAATGGGAGGACGACACGCAGAGTTGGATACTACCGGATCTGACGAGGATAAAACTGCCTCCGGCTTCGGGTAAACGCGGAGAGGGATTTTTTAGACCTTTCGTTTTTTATTTTTTAACCAGCGATTATTTCGATTATTTGCACGAGTAGGTGCGTCATCTTCGGGCTGCAGGCAATCTGTTAACTCGGTGACCGCTCCGGCTAGATTAGAAAACTCTGAAAATTTGTTGGCGATATATACGTTTCATCCGCTACAGGTTAAATTATTTGTTGTAAACAATCGCGTGGTTTACATTCGCCTACAAATACAGCTGCAGTGTGTGCGATTTGTGCGCAATTTTAAATTGTTTTTCTTGCTATATTGAATCTTGATTCTTGTATATTGTTTTCGCTATGTTATTATTGACTCTTGAACACGCGGTACATTATATTATATTTAAAGCGCGTCTCGGCAAAGGGACTTATAACACTTATTGTTTACCAATTTACGTTTTCGGTCGCGCTTATACATTTATACGCTTTTCAATATTATTGTGGCTTTATAGCACGTCTTTCTTGCATAATATTATATTATATATAATATAATAGGCACGTTAACACAACCTACCAACGGTTCAGCGGCGTTTAACACGTTTGAAAACGGCCGGAGGAAGATGTCGCTGGGCATATTCAACACGCTGGCCGGCCTATCGTTCGACAAGTCTTCCAGTTCGGACAGCAGTCGGCGGTCGTCGTCGCCGGAAGTGCCCGTCTACGACCAGGTGAAACGGCCGCGCACGCACGGTAGTTAAGCCATACGTCATTTCGATAAACCCTCAATCACGTTTTGCTTGGACAGTTTTTTTTTTAATTTTTAATTATATAGCAATGTATACATCTGAAACTGCTATTTATTGTACCTGCGGTCACTGGCACGCCGCGACGTTAAAAGTTAAAACGCGTGTATATATATTTATAATCTAATATCGTATTGTGTACTGTTATAGAAATATCAGAAATCGGCGGAAGACGATTTTGCCGGCAATTACTTTAAACCGAAACGAGCTACTGAGTTGCTGATACAATCCCACGGAGAGTCTGGTAGACCACCGTTTCATAAATGGAAAGGTATATATAAATATTATTCGAAAAAATAGAGTATTAGGATTAAGAAGAAAACGTTAGTTAACGGGCACGTAGCCATAGTTTTTTAAGGGGAGGGAGACGTCTTAACAAATCTTTATATTTGCTCTAACGAAGTATATAATATAAATACATAATATTTTTGTAATTTCCCTATTAAGTAAATTAATAGTTCAAAGCTAGGTCAGTTAGTCTTCTTTTTCAATTTGTTAAAGTTAGGTTACTTTAATATAAAATTTAATAAAGTTAAAAAAATAATTGGTTTCTGAGATTTTCTAAAATGTTTAACTTAGTTAAAAGTTAGTTGGTATAAATAATAACTTATGCTAGAAAAAAATTTGAAGTTAGCTTTTTTAATCGTTTAAAATACAAATTTAAAAACCCGTTTGTCAAAATATAATCTATTATATCATATTGATAGTTATCAATCTACAATTATTGGTGATCGTCGATAGATGATTGGTTAATTGAATTAAATTCGTTGGAATTTCAATCTGGTGGTAAATTCCGGTGGACCTTACAATCTTACATTAAGTTTAAACCGTGTGTGATAAAAATACACACATTTTATAATAAAACACTATCTATTAATTATTATCAATATTATCCAGTCAGCAATCATCAGTATGAAAGTAAATTATGATTCTTTCTGTAATCATAAAAAAAAAAACTACTTACTTTTTGTTTTTAACGCGATAGATTAAATAATTTCATGTATTCGATTCAACTCGTCAAGTTAAGAAAGTTTGAGAAAAGTTATTATGAATTAAAACAGACTAGTTAAGTTAAAAAAGTTACTTTTAAACTGAACTTTAATGGATACTCTCCACTTTGAATATGTGCTTATTATAGTTACATACTTATATAGTGGGAAGAGTGAGGTTAGTTGTTATACGAGGGTTAATTATTGCAGTAGAGATATCTTGTACATCCAATTATGGTAAAACTTTGGAAATCGAAGAAAAAATTCCATTATCATTATCTACATATGCAATATACTTTGTGATAATATCCAGAATAATAATTCAACGGTATCAAGAATAGTCAACAGTTTTCTGTAAATTTTTTTCAAAGATTTTCTTCTTTAATTACAACCTACCAACAGAAGCTAAGATTATTTTGATATTTTATGCTTGTTTATTATATTATAGTTTATACTACACCACATTTCAGTTGTATAATTCAATAATATTAATCTCTCTTACAATAAACAAATAAAAAACAAACCATAGGAGGTAAGTTATTACAGTTTGTTTAATTAAACCGATTTTCGCCCAGTAAGGCACTCTTAACACTAAACTGATGTTAACGCCAATATTTTTTTGTTTTTTTTATTTTATTTTATTGACACGTTAATCGCTACATTCATGATGCGCAAAAAGTGATTGTTCTCTTTTAAAACAGAGTATAGGTACTATTATTGTTGATTTAGTTTTTAAATAATATTAGTTAAAATTATATTGGTAGGTACTGTAACAATGTGCCCCTGGGATGTAACAATTTACCTCATCCTGGGGCAAGTTGTTATAGTTTGACAGTGTGACTAAAACATTATTATTTTAGTATTAAAAATTTACTTTTTTGATATAGAAAGGTACCTAAGAAGTTATTTAATAAAATGGCCTAACTTAAATTATGTCAATAATTGAAGAAAAATTTTAAAAATTATATATGTCAAAATTGTAACAAACATTGTAAACCCTACTGTTCCTATAAACACATACGTTGTATTACATCATACGTTCTTTGTATCTAATACAGTTTCGTCATTGTTAATATTAGAGTACATTTATCAAAATAATTACGGCTGCATCCGAATTGCGTGCCAAATAAACAAGCGATGTTGGTTGACAACCGAATTGTGTGCGCGTATTTTTCGTGACAGATTCGAATTGCACGCGTATAAGTTTGAATAGACGACCGGTTTTCGTCGATCATTTGAGTTTATACTGTAGTAAATAATAAATATAATATAGTAATATTTAGTTAAGTACAGTAAATTCAATAGTAATATGGGTTTTCTCCAAGGAATGAGATTAGATTAGTGAATTATAGCGATTAGAAATGATCATAAATTGATAATTGACAATGTATATACAATTTGTAATTTTCGACAATCAGTTAATAGTTAGCAATCAGACCGAACGACACAAAAAAAAAAAATGAAAATTAGTGTTATGTTTAGCGAAAAAAATAAAAAACTATATTTAATTGATGGTTATAAATTTCATTTTAACAAATATTTAAATAATAATATTCAAAGGTGGGCATGCACAAAACGTATGTGTAAATCATTTTTTAAATTAAATGAAAATAGTGAAATTATTTTTAGTGTTTTAAATCACGACCACGAAAAAGACGATGTCAATATTTTAACTCGACAAAAAGTAAGTAATAAATTAAAACGTAAAGCTTTGGAGGATCCGTTTGAAAAGCCATGTAAGATTTTACACCGAGAATTACGTGAAGGAGATATAAGTAGTCTAACTACTACAGACACGATGCGTATAAGAAATATTCACTATGTACGTTCAAGTATGATTCCAAAGTTGCCTACAAATTTAGATGAACTACATTTGGCTCTAACAAACTTAGGTGAAATTAAAACAAATCGAGATGAATTATTTTTGTTAATTAATAATTCAGAAAAAAATATAATAGCATTTTTAACACAAACTAATTTGAAATATTTAACTGAATGTGCCGTTTTATATATTAATGGTACGTTTAAAAGTTGTCCTAAATCATTTTATCAATTATTTATTATTCATGGAGCTAAGAATTCAAATTATACCCCGCTAGTATTTTTTTTATTAACAGGCAAAACTACAAAAATATATAAACATGTATTTTTTGATTTGTTAAATAAAATTGGTGAATTAAATTTGACTTTTACACCACGTATAATTTACGCTGATTTCGAACAAGCTATTCACTTGGCAATTTCAGAGATTTTTCCCGAAGTAATTCGTAAAGGCTGTCGCTTTCACTTGGGCCAGACTATGTGGAGAAAAATCCAATCACTTGGCCTAAGTAAGGACTTTAAAAAGAAATCAGAAATTGGAAAATTTTTAAAAGTATGCTTTGGATTATACTTTTTAGAACCGAGGAAATTCAAAAATGTTTTTCTGAAGATCTCATGACTATAAAACCAAATAATCAGCAATTAAATGCTTTTTGTGACTTTTTTGAAAAAAATTACATTTTACAAAGCAGTAAATTTCCACCATATGGGCGGAGTTTTTTAACAGTTTAATGCGTACTACTAATGCGTGTGAATCATTTCATTCAAAACTCAATAGTATGTCCTACTCTTCGTATCCAAATATTTTTCAATTTTTAGAAGTATTAAAAAATGTACAAACTGACGTTTACATCAAAATGCGTAGCTCAAATCAAACACAAAAATGACGAATGACAGTGGAAAAAGAAAATTATATTCATGAAATTATGCGTCAGTATAAAGATCAAGTTATAACCCGTTTGTAGTTCGTAGAAATTTTGGCATACAAAAATTTGTCAGTTTAATTTTTAATTTTTATAGCATTTTTATACTTATATTTTTAAATCATTAATTTTTTTTATATTATTTTAATGTATTGCAACACGATATTTGTATATTTATAATTTTTTTAATCTATTAATGTTGTTTAACAATTTTCTATTGAAATAAGAATGCGTAAAAATATATACTTATAACAAAAATATGCACTAAAAATTAATAAATTTAAAAAAACCACGGCACTCAATTAGGTTGTGTCACGAGAAAACCGCGCACGCAATTCATCCTAAATAATGATATTTGCACGCAATTCGGAAACACCGATAATTACATATAACAGAATAGGTTATAGTGATGAATAGGTTATAGATTATGTAAAGTAAAGGTGTGCATAGGTGTGTTCTCTCGTCGATTCCATTTGATAGGTATTTTAATTTTTAAAACGAGTAGTGAGTGTTTTTAAATTGTTAGAATAATTCATCCATATACTTATATTTAAATAAATGTAATGCATATGCATGATACAATAATAAGACAAGGACAACGAATACATCCTCTTAACATAGTGTAATAATATGTAATTTTATCGAATGAATATCATTCGTTATGTATTCCTGCATATTAGACATAAAAAAAAATTTTTTTATTATTACAGGACACAGGCGCATATCGCCAGAAAATACAATTAAAAAGCCGACGAAATTAGAATCCCTCCTTCCGGTTATCGGCGACCGAAAATTACAAAAGAATACTTTGGACAGAATTTAAAATAATGTTCCTAAAAAAAAAATTGAGAATATCATTGTGTACAAAAATTAAATAAACAATGTTAAACTGAATTGATTTTTATGTTTTCCATCTCGTAAACCGTAGACCAAATGTCATCGGCCAACAGTCTGGGTTGTTCGAATGCAGCAAAATGTCCGCCGTCTTTCATCTCTGTAGCTCTGATCAATTTTTCGAATTTACGGTTCAAAAGTGTCTTCAGTGTCAACGTTATCGGTATTTCGTTCGGGAAAATAGCACAAGCTGCTGGAACTTTGACTTTGACCCTGTGCGTATGATATAAAACGAAATGAGAATTTATTAGTTTATCACACGAACATGCGATACGCATGTACAGTGATGTACGTACATTGCATGTGGTAGAGCTTGATATTTGTTACTGGCGAACTCTGAGTACAGGCGCATCGATGTAGTCATAGAACTAGTTACCCAATAAATCATGACGTTGTCCAACAATTCGTCAGTCTTAAACTTGGACAGACCGCCGTCCGGTAGATTTTTGTATCTCGTAGATGTCCAAGTGGAAAATTTTTCCAAGATGTAAGCTGCCAAGCCGACCGGTGAATCGTTCAGAGCGACTCCTGCACATACAAGCCGAGATTCAATAGTACTAATAGTAGATACTATTAGACATTAGTAACACAGCGTAGGTTGAATTAATTATTGCATAGATAAAAAAAGATATATAATAAACTTTAAATGTTTTAAGTACCAACGAGTAATATTTTTAAATTACAACAATATAATTAAACCCGTTATTCTTCGTATAAATATTTAATTTTGTCCAAGTTAAAACTTAAAATATTTATAAAAAAAAACTGTTTATATAATTTTTAAGGTTTTTTCATTACAGTAAAAACATTTTATGAGAAACTTTGTTTTAAATTTTCAATCGTTATTTATAAAAGTTGAATATTTTATAAATTTTTACTACAAAATTATTTGCACATTTTCGAGGTTTTGATGAATTTTGTCAAAGTTTAAACTTTAATTGCTTATAAAATAAAAATCGTGCATATGTATCTTTTATTTTAATCAATTGCTATTATAATAATTTACAAGAAATCTTGTATTAAATTTTCAATTTTTTTGACCCAACAAAAAAAATTTATTCAACATTTATAGAAAACAAATTGAAAATGTCTATTAATAGCTCAAAACAAGTCAAAATATTTTGAATTATAAAAAACATTTGATAAAAATTTCAAGTATTTACGTTATTAATTTTTGAATTACAACAAAATAAAAAAATCGTCCGATAATAATTCCAAATGTAAACTTCAAACGCTCATAAAAACTTAATTTGACTTTCCGGTAAATTCATTTTTTGTTAAAACTGAAAAACTTATAAGGAACCTTGTATTAAATTTTCAAGTTTTTTTATTAAGCAAAATTTTTTTATCGACAATAATAAAAAAAAACAATAAAAAATTAAAACTTTCTTATGCCTATAAATGGCTCAATATATTTTAACGTATAAAAAATACTTATATAAACATTTAATGGAAATTTGGGTTTAAAGTTATTTTTTTTAATAGTTACACCAAAAATCAAAATTGATTTTGTCAGTCAATCGTTATCTCAGATTTTCCTTAATTTTTTTTTAGTTTTTCCTAATGCTTTTGAAAATTATTTGGAATTTTTAACTTTGACTTTTTGAATTTATCAACTAGATTCACTATTGCACCAAAAGAATTACTGAAATTGAAAAAAAATACCCAACATTGTAAAATTAATATTTCGTTCATCGTTCCGCTCACAATCTAAAAAGTGACAATAATAACGTAGAAAAAATAAAAAAAAAACGAACCTGCTGTGTCGGGTTTGGTCATTTGTAAATGCATGTATCCAGATTCTTCGAGGAACCCTGAAAACATCTTACTCAGTGGATACGTTCGAGATTCTTCGTTCTCTGAGCTAATGATTATTGAAGGCCAGTACGTTCCCAACGCCAATCGAATATAATCGATCAGTTTCAAAGACGTAATCGTCGAACACATGTTTGAATGCATTCCGTATACTCTAGAAAAATTAATAATAAATATATGCATTGATATAAAAATGTAGGTATATAATTAAAAAAAAATAATTATTTTGTAATTAATTAGGGTTCGGAACTTATTACATTAGTTATGTTCAAAATTTGCATGCGAATAAATAATATAAAAACGCCTTAAAATATTCTTCATTTATACAGTAAAATTATACGTGGGAAAATAGAAGGAAACTGTATGTACATGAAAACATGTTCTAATCTGATAATTGTTAAAAATACTTAATATTAAACTTAACAATTTTTTCAGTAGAAAATCATTACTTTTATTGAAAACTTTATTTTCATTTACCGATTTTAATACTAAAAAATGATACAAGTGTTATTCATGAAAGGATTATTCTTATACCATATCAATGTGTCAAAATGGTAATAAAATAATGTAAAGTTTAGAAGTTTTAAATGTATTGTAAAATGATAAATATTGGAATTTAAAAAACAATGAACAACAATATCACCTAAATTCTGAAATTGATATTGGTACAGATAGTAGTGTTTACCATACATTTGATTAAAAATAAATATACAGACATTTGAACCCATATTATTGTGCGAAAATTAGAAAATGCTCGGTGATCGAGTTCATTCCGTCAATAATATAATGTACCAAGGATAAATATGAGGATATAATGGTCATGCCTAAATATTTGTACACAATACGTCATATATGATGGGCAGGAAATCTCTCACCTGTCGGGAAAAATCTTTGAAATCGCTTCGGTTATGACCGCTCCCCAATCGCCACCCTGCACATAGAACTTTTCGTGGCCGAGCCTCTCCATGAGCTTGACGAACATTTGGCCCATCTGCGCTGGACCCATACCGGGACGGGCGGCCGCTTCCGAAAACCCGTAACCCGGTAACGAAGGCGCCACCACTTCGAACACAAAATTGCGACCGGCGACCGGGGTGGTCAGCATCGGAATGATTTTGTAAAATTCGACAACGGAACCCGGCCATCCGTGCAACATGAGCAGTGGTATCGTCCTGGCCTTTGATCGTGTAGGTGGTTTTGCGTGTATGAAATGTAAGTCCAGACCGAAAATGTTGGTCTTAAACTGTGGCAATGTGTTCAGATACGCCTGTCTGGCGGTCCAATCGTAACGATTCAACCAGTGGTCAATGACCTTTGCTAAGTGGTCGCCGTTGAAGCCGTACTCAAAATTCACGCTCCGCAACGGCTTTACGATCGGTCTGGCATTGGAAAGCCTGTTCTTCAAGTCTGCGATGACCTGTGGGGTAAATGCACGTGGGTTACATTTATTAAAACGGCTCTGAGATGACTTTTAGTTGAGTCTAGGACTTAGGTGATATCGTGAGCGTAGATCAACGATTAAAGTCATGTACTGATGATACCGTAATGTAATTGGGACCAGGTTTAGTTTAAGAAAAACAAACATACTTTGTTCTCAGAAAAATACAAGTAATATAAAATAAAGAAAATATATCAAAATGCGACTTTATGAAAATTATAAATATATTTCGTGTATATAAAAATATATATATTTTTGTTGTTTTAACATAAATATAATACCTATATTATAATATTTAACGTTTTAATACTTTCAAATTGCATTATTAATTAAACTTCACTAATTAAAGTCGATAAATATTTTAAACTCTTATGCAGTAAAAAAAATTTAATTAACTCATCAAAGTTTCAAATAATTAAATACAAAAGTGGTTCGTTTGATGTTTAATTAAAATCGAAGGTCGAGTTTTAGTTTTTGAGAACGAAAATTAATGTTTTAGAGTGTACTAATATTTATCATAAATCAATAAAAATAGTTTAAACTTTGAGTGCATATAGCTAATAACTGATGAGTATAATTAATATTATAACTTCAAATGATGTGCCATCGTTTTGACAAAGGTAGGTTTACTTTTGTGAACCATCGTCTTGATGTTAAAAAAAAATTTTCGTAAAAATAAAAAATCGTCACAAAATATCTGCCATAGATTTTTAAATTTCTATACTAATAATTGCAATTATACTTAATAAACAATAATATTATGTACAAAATAGTTTACAAAAATAAAGTATGATTAAAAGAATTATAATAACAAAGATTGCTATATATCTATGTTTACATGGGCGTGAGCTCGTGCCATCTAGGCATCCGTTTATATGGATTAATGAATACTTATGTGATTATAACATTTTAAATTAGAAAATCTAATCTAGAATTTTTTGAGTGCTTAATAAACTAATTTATTAATTTTGAACTCAAGGGTTAAGTTAGGGTTAAGTTAAAGTTAACACTTCACAGCCACGCCAATGCCATATACACTGTATACCTAAATACAATATATCTATATTAGTAGATTGTAGACTGATATTATTTTAGACAATTTATAATCATATAGTTTATGTAATATTAATAATTAGTATCCATTTGATATTATATTGCTGCAGTATTCGAGTTTATGGTTTTATAATAATAGCGACATTTAGATTATGAGCTGAACGATATATTGATTTTATTATATGATATGAGTTATGATTGATTGTCTGTCATCATCTTTTGAGGCAGTAAAAATGCTTCGATTTTCAACTCTAAGGGTGGTTTTTGTAAGCAAAATGGATTAAGTTAGTACTTCGGGGGCTAAGCATTGTACTTTCAAATTAACTCCGAAAAACAAAAAAAAAATTAAGAAAAACAGAAATTTTATTGGTGTAACTCAAAAACCAATTAGGTTTATTAGATACTTGAAATGATTACCAAATATTTATATTAGAATTTTTTATACGTAATAAAATTTTCGAAATATTTTATATTTATTGAGCTACTTATAAACGTTTTAAATTATAATTTTTTTTAGTTTTTTTCTATAAATGCCGATAAAATATTTTTTTTCTTGATAAAAATGCTTAAAAATTTAATAAAAGATTTCGCATAAGTTTTTCATTTACTTATTTAAAAAAAATTAAAAATATATGACCACAATATTTTTTTATATACGTTTAAAGTTAAAATTTTAACAAAAATGGTGAAAATTTAAAAGTTATTTTGTAGTTAGAAATTCATGAAAATGTTCTTTTTATATCAATGAATTGAAAATTTAATAGAAGATTCCTCATAAGTTTTTCAATCTATAAGTAAAAGTTTACCGGACCACCACATTGACTTCCTATGAACATTTTAAGTTAAAATTTTTTCGACATTAGATATTCACCCGTAAATTAACTATTATTTTTTCCTTATTCTGTTTTTGATACTTTGTTGTAATCCAAAACAAATTACTATAACTATAAATACTTTAAATTTTCACTAAATATTTATATTATCATTTTCTGTACATGATAACATTTTAAAAATATTTTGACGCTTTTCAAGCTATTTATAGTAATAAACATTTGACATTTTTAATTCTAGTTTTTTTTTTAAGTGTCAATAAATTTTTTTCACTGGGTTGATAAGCATGCAATTTTAATACAAAGTTCTTAATAACTATCAAGTTATTATTATATAAATTTAAAAATATTAAAAATACCTACATAGACACAATTTTATTTATTTATTTATTTATTTATTTATTATCAACAATACGGGTGGAGTTCAATTATACAGAAATATGATAATACTAATTATAATTTAATATGAGATACAACAAATTAATATAGACATAACTAATTAAACTTATATAAAAAAATGAATAACAACGAATAAAATAATGAAAAATACTAAAAAATGATGGATAACTATTTGCCACACGCATTATTCTAAGGATAGGGTGGTTCTCAGAATAATTGGTGTTGCATTTTGATAGATAAAATGAATAAAAGTGGCGGACAGAAATTTAAGGAACTTTAAAGTTAATCTTAGAAAGTAAAGCAGGACAATCAATAAAGTCATAAATTAGTAGGCGAAGAAAATTCAGATTAGCAGCTTTTTTTCTATCAACTAAAGAAATTAAACCAAGCTTGTTCAAACTTGGATAACAATCATGAAGTGGATGATAAATACTTAAAATAAATGCTGTATAATTTAGAAATATTCGTTGTACTTTTTGAATTTGAACTCCTCTTCCACAACAGATGAAAGGATCCCATACAATAGCAATATATTCCAAAATAGACCATACATAGGCACAATATAGTCTTTATGGGAGAAAGTAATTTAAACTCATTACAAATTCTTCTAATAAAACCAAGCATTTTTATGGCCTTGCAACATATAGTATCCAAATGGAAATGAGAATTTAACTCGTGATCAAACGTGATACCTAAGTCCAATACTTTATTATCAGCTTATAATAAGGGATTAGCATTGATAGAATATGAATTATCAAATATATGAATTTAATAGCAATATAAATATATCATTCTTATAATATATTTATTAGTATAGATTAATAGACAGTTTTCGTCCAAAATCGTTTCTTATATACAATGATAACATGATGAAATTGAATTGAATTAAAATTTAACACATCCATTACAGTGATCCACGTGAAACCTAATGTCAGAGCGGTACCAATTTCTCCACCTTTTTATTTCAAAGATTTGTGTATGAGTGTACCATAATTAATCTCATATTTCCATCAACTAATTACGTTAAGACAGAGAAGTGTATAATACACTATACACTTAAAGGTACATAATATATTGTAGAACACACACACACGCACAAATATATATACTAGATACTAATGTATAAATTATTTATTTTTTATTTTTTTAGGCTTGGACAACTAAGGTCATTAGGCTGTGGAAGGTAGGGCCTGTAAGGTTTTTTCAAAATGTGTGTGCATGTGTGGCAAGGTTTTTACCACTACAATAACCCATCCGGGAACTAATAGTAGTGGGTGTTGCTTACTCTCAGTCGCAGAAGGCGACTGGTAGCAGCCAACACGCCGGGCCAAGCAACGTATAAATTATTGAAATGTCACCATCTCACATACTTCAGTCGTGATGTTTATCAAAAATGGTCGGACTTCTTTGTCGTTGCTACGATCTTTCGCCTGGCCGGAATCGGTTCCCCAATAAACGTCCGCAGGCATTGTTTCGGGCTCCACAATGTCAATGGCACTTTTCTGATAAACGGCCAGCGCAAATGCGATCAAGGCGGCCAATAAGTATTTGAATTTTCCCATTTTTCTTGCGTATAGGTCGTGTATCACTATTCGTGTTTCGTACGCTGTCGGCAGCACACTGACGTGAGTGTACGATAACGATATGAATAGGTAGCGTCGCCATGACTAAGAGGTAGGAGAGACTAAGAGGTAAAAATATAAAGCTTACAGAGTGTTTCACCAAATTTTTCTCCATCAAAAACTTGTTTTTTACATTTAATTATAGTTTTGGATAATAACTTTGAACAATTTTATACCTTTTAAATTAAAAAAAAAAACAAAAATTATTGCTTTTGTGTTGTTTTTAACGATTAGATATTATTTGCAATTTATAGAGTTATATTATAGTTACCTAATATATATAAATATTTTAAAATTTGAATAAATAATTTCCATTATTCAAAGAGTTATGTAAATTTTAAGGTTTAGTTGGGAGGTGGGTAGAGCCGGTTAGGTTAGATTATAGAGGAAATATAGATATTACTCACGTCTCACATTACTGTTGCCTAATGGGCGATTCTGTACGAGCACAAAAATAGTGAATCACTCTGTATATAAGCCCATGCGTGTTTCTGTTATTTTAAACATTAATCGGCTTACAATGTTGCCATCTGTTGCTGTTGTTGAGTCCGTGTGATGGGCTATAGTAATCACGAATAATTCAACAGATAATTTGAGAGTAGGTATAGCTACAGTCTAGCAAACAATAATAATGTATATACAGGACAATCCATTTGACCGGTTAATTTTTCTCAATAGTTATTTTTGATTTAGGTAGTTTGAAATACTTAGTTTATAACACTAGGTGTTTAGAAAGGAATTTAACATTAAACGATAAAGTTAAAAAATATAAATTGCCCGTGAGTAGTTAAAAAAAAAAAATTAAAAATCTAAAATAAGTTCTTTCGAGTGGTGGTATAGTTTGAACTATGTTAATGTAAATATATATATTTTTTAAAACACGTAAATTAGATAAAAAAAAAAGTCAGTGAAATCACACCATTAAAATTGATCATGAACACACTATATACAAATATTATAAATTTTATATGTATTTGATATAAATAAATATATAATGATACGTATAAGGAAATAACAATAGCTATAATTAAGGTACACTGAAACTAAGTATAGTAATGCCTGTATACTATTACCATCGTTTTTAATTACCTTCGTGATCTAGAATTTAAATTATGGGTTAACTAGGTTTGTCAGTAGGTATAACTCAGTGACATATAATTAACTACCTAATTAATTAATAATAGGTTTACCTGTATAGGAACTTCAGGCATATGTATGAAACTACATTTTCAGAATGAAAATTGATACAAATGTTAAAAACTTAAATTACTGGAAAAACTACATGTTTATACCTATTATGGTATTAAATTTTGAAGCAATAGTTATGTACTGAATGCTGAGTAAATCGCTAAAGTAGTTCTTGTTAATGGAACTCGTTGATGGCTTACCTTGGCAGTTTGCCATTTTTCGGTATTTCTTCAAATTATTAAATTGTTTAGTGACTGTAAGCACTGTATTGTAGGTAGTTTTTCTTAATGTATAACCGCGTTAATACTGATAATTGATAAAATCTAATAAAGCTTTTTTCGCTTCTTCAATAATTGCTATTTACACCAGGTAGGTACATAACATTTTTCACACAGCTCTGCTAGGTACCTAAAACTACTGAATAGAAAATATTTTTGAGCTTAACCAATACGTCGTCTTTTTTCTAAAAATTAAGTCGTTTGACAAAATGTATTTTTTTTATAAATTTTAGTAATAAAATCTAGGTAACTATTAAATTTGATAAACTTAAATATAATTAATATATTTATATGATGTCTATACTCTATACATCATCTATAATGAGTATTATTGATACTATTAATACATTAATGAGATAATAAAAACAATTACATATATTCAACATATATTAAATTACAGAGGAATAATGCATATTATACAATAAAACAAATGGAAATACATTTTATAATACTTTATGGGTGGCTTGACGCGGC
>JACXSJ010000572.1:113769-229460 GCA_014851325.1 Pentalonia nigronervosa
CCCCCCCCCCCCCCCATTGTGCCATAGGCTAATGACCTTTGTTGTCGAAGCCTTAACTCCCTCTCCAAAAAAGTACTTTATGAATTTAATATTAAAATAAGTTTTTAACATGCGATTTGTTTATAAAAATATTGTACTTTATTTATTTGTTATTGTTCACTCAATATTAGTATACTTTTATTAAACTATTGCATATTTACTTATTATAGTTTATACATAAGACTTGATGCAAACTATAAGTTATTTATATAATTGGTATAGATTTACTGATAATATGTTTAAAATACTAATAAATATTTAATGTGATGTTATGAACTAATGTCTCCTGAAAAGTAAATGACTATAGGTATCTATTCTATATGTATAGGCTGAATCTGTGGAGGTAGGTTTATGAAGTCATCTAAAATATCTTCCCAACATTTTTTTCCATGATGATTATCATATACTATTTAATGAATAAACTAAATTTATAACACTTTTTGATAACCCTTCCCTCGAAAAAAAATTCTATAGCTGATACTGCCTTAAATTTAGTACCTACCGACAATCTAGTATACTATAGTCAGACATAACATAAATAGTTAGATAGGTAGACATAAATGTTTAAATGTATATTAAATAAATAGTATTTATTTACTGACCTCTATTTACAATATGACCTAATAAGCTTTTTTTTTTATGAAAAAAATTTTAATTAACTCCTATAATTATGTATGCTGAAGATTAGCAAAAATCAATTATTTTTCATCGTTAGGTATAAATGTAAAATAAATATTTCCAATAAATAACATTGGTTATGTAGACTTATCAACAATAATAATATCTCCAAAACGGTTTATTTTATCACAACCACATATTCATACATAATTGCATCACTATATTATAAAATATATTTAGACTATAACACTCACAATAATAAAGATTAATGAATATTATATGAATACTTCTTTCTTTGGCTTTTGTTAAACTAAAATTACTGTGTTTAAGTATAAAAAATATTTGACTTGATATAATATTAATCAAATTATCACCGTCCGAATTGATGGAACTGGCGAAAGCGGTGGACTCGCCCGACGGATGTCTGCTGAGTTTCACGAGTTCGTAGAGTATAGCATTGGCACAACTAAGGAGGAGAGTGCAAAAGGGTGTTTAACACCCTTTGTTTTTATAGGTCTAACTATTGTTATTTTAGTGAAATATCATCAGTTTTATGTTTTTAAATTATGAAATATTTATCAAAAACATATTAAAACTATTTTGATCATAAGTCATGATATTCAATTGTTTTTTTTATACCATATTCCTATAATTGATAGACAATCAGCATTAAAATACACATTGCGCAGAAATAGATAGTTTACGAGCTATTTTTTAGCCAATGGATCACATCAAAAAGCACACTGTGGTGGATCGCAATATTACTATAGTAAATCTCCACAAGTTCCATGTTAACGTTTTATTAACTAGATCTAAATTTAAATTAATATAAAGAGAATAATATATTTATTTTGTTTTTATCATTAATATGAAATATGTTAAAATGTGTATAAAATGTTTTAATTATTGCAGGTTTGTAACTTATAAGATCGTGTAGTTTTGGTAGTTGAGGATGTGGGGGCTTTTTCCCCACGACTCTGAGGGTACCACACGATTGTGTGATGCATCCTTTTGGGAACACAATTGCGTACGTCTAACAATTAACTTTTAAATTTATCTCAAAAGTTAAACGATTGCATATATGATTTACTGTACAACGTTGCCACATTTAAGTTTTTAGTTTAAAATAAATATAATATATTTTAAAAACTTATTTTTTTATTTTATTGTATTTTAATATTACTATAAAATAAATTTTTAGATTACTATATAAAATAAAATAATTAAACATAATAAACGGTTAATATAATATAAAAAGTGTATTTAATTTAAAATTGTATACCTTGGTACCACTTAAATAACTAATTTTTGAGACTATGAGAATTTTATACTTATTATGTTTTTTCATAGTTTATTTTTTACGAATTAAATCAGCATTTTCCATTTTGTTAACTTGACCTTTGAATACTGATTGCATTTTCATTCATGTTTTCTCTTGCGTTTCTTTTAGAATTGAAATAACTACGGGAACTAAGAAATGTTAAGAAATGAGTGTTATAAATTTAATAAACACTTTTTGATCCATTTGTTAATTAATTTTAAATTGTACGTTCTATTAGTTCGAATCAAATGGCAACAGTGCTTCAAAGTTGCAGATACAAATCGTACACAATCGTGAACATAAAATGTTCACGATTGCGTACGTTGTTAAAGACCATCGTGTTTTAACGGTCTGTGAGGCATTTACAATTTTAGGTCCCCACGTTTTAGAGATCTAGCTGCGCTTATGCCACGGCCGTAATGGTAAATGTGAGATGTTTTGAACACCATCAGATCCATCGGCGGGTAACGTCGGCCCACTAAGACGATCAGTCCGAAGCGGTCTTGCGAGTTGTTGCTCATTTTTGGGTCACCGACCGGCTTGATGGCCGACTTGCTGCCAATGCGAAATATGATCAACCCGACGGAGCCCATAATTAGACTACAAGAGAAAGAATATTAATTTCATATTGTATGAAATGAAGAACGCCTTTAGGTAGACATTATTAGAGGGAAGAGCTTTAGTATGGCAAAAGTTAAAACGGAGAGAAGAAAGCAGGTAGGAAGTTTGAATTTGGTTTTATGGAGGAAATATCAGGACAATTTATTAGTAGATGTCATTTATACTATAGACAGTAATTTACAAGTAAAATATAGGTAGTCATTTTTAAGTTTTAGTAAAATAAGTTATTGATATATGCCAGTCCAATGATACGAATGTGCTGTGACCACAAAATTATAATAATTGTAGGTATACCATATTATATTATTTCAATTGTATAAAACGTCGCCACGTCACGACGAGAGAGAGAAGTCCTGCTGCTGTAGTAAAATTGTACGTGTATCTACCTAGGGTGTATGACGGTTTTATGCGGAATGCGAATAGACCTAACCAATTTAGATAAATAGATAATCTATCTAAATTTCTGTTAGATTTTTTAATTAACCCCCATTAATAAATACAACCTCTCTTTATACTCACTTCTGAATTAAATAAACTTAATATACCACAAAACGTTTATAATATTTTATGACTTCAGTTCTTTAGTTATCCCTAGTGCCATGCGATCGACTATATTGTTATAATTATGTTATATATAATTATTTCCATTATTAGTTGATTATATGTATGTTTGATTATTATACTACATATTGATCTATATAATTATCGAATTTTAGTAACTTTTAGTTTGAACGCCAAATAAATAAAGTATTTATAATTGGAAGGACTGTGCAAGTTGGTTAAGTAGCTGTGCTTAACCAATCAAAAATATTCTTCTTTATTTTTTAAATCCAACTTTAGAAGGTCATAGTCATTCACAAATGATAAGAAAATGAATTTCTGGTTCAAAAAAGAAGAAAAAACATTAATTGAGTGAATAATAATGGGTTTTTAACAGAAATCGCGGTAAAATCGGCAAATTTCACAAATTGCTGCAACTATGAAAATAAGTCCGTCTGCTAAATTTTAATTGCACTATTATTCTCAAAGGTGATATATATAGGCATAAAGAAAAAAGATTGAAAATTGTATGGAACTAACTGTATTTATATTAAAAAATGTAAAAAGTAATTCATTTTATTTTATAAGTATAGTATAGTATTTTGCATTTATAATTAAATATGAATATATTAAACTTATACTTAAGTATCTATACAATATTAATGTTATTTTTATTTTTGATTACCTATATGATGTTAAGATATTTAATTAATAATCATTATTTATTTGTATATCCATTAAAAGTTGTTTGTTGGAGGAACATATTTGTACGTTTCAAAATTGGGTAGTAGAGTGCAAGTCCTCCTAAAATGTTTACAGTTTAAACAGTTTCTAAAATCTTTTTGTAAATATATAGTTTTTAGGTGCATATTTTGCATTAATATTTTGTTGTAAATTGTAATTATATCCCCCTTCGCCGAACTTTTATTATAATTGCGTACTTGCTATTTCATATATATTTAATGGTTTATTAAAATGTACCTAATATATAGGCGCGATAGCATTGGTATTTGGCGATTACTTTAATAATTTGTTTGGTGATCAAGAATTCGTTAAGTAACAGTAGAGCAATTCATCAATATTTGCCTAATTATTTTTTATTTTATAAACAAATATTATTAACATAAGTTATATCGTTTAATACAATTTATTATATATATATATATATGTGTGTGTGTGTGTGTGTGTGTGTGTGTATAATTTATCTTGATGAGGAGTTAAACATAAAATTGTTGAGTTTACATATTATTTTAATTTATAACCTATTTAGTGTCTACATACCTATTTACAAGGCTGGGCATTAAAATTATATTTTGATTTTTATAACTTATTTTTATATATATAAAATAATAATTGTCTGAAAAATCAAATACTATTTATGTTATTTTTTCTGTATTCTAAATAAGTTTTAAATTGGAAACTGTTGCAAGTGTTTCGCATTATTTTTGTATCTGAGATTTCAATAGGTATTAAAATAATGTAATAAGTACTTAGTTACGAGTAAATAATGAAAAGGTTTAATATATATGAGGACTTGAAATCAATAACGGGCTAAGTGCCAAAAATTTGATATTGAATTATTCACAATTTTTTTGAAACCAGAGGAAAATTGTAAAAATGTCAATAAAAATGTAAGACCATTTAATAACTTATACTTAACACTACTCATGCAAAATATAAGTTTTATTTTGCCCCTTAAAATAAAAAAAAATCTTATACTAAAAAAAATTATAAAACGTGTTAAGTCACAGCAGTATATATCGGTAAAAACGTGCCAAAGAATTTTTTTTTATTTTTTTACAAATTAATTAATTTAATACAGATATTTTGGTAATATTAGACTTAAGTTTTTACAAATAATAAAAAACGTAGAGAAAAAAATAGCTTTATTTACTTAATTAATTTTTCGAAAAGTTCTTTTTTTTCTTTTTTTAGAAATTGTAGCATTTGTTGAAGATCTTTTTTTTTCGACTGATAATTTATTTTCACATAACAAGGACGGTAAATCCATCTCTTTTATTGTGTTAACTTTCACACCTTTCTTGATGACTTTGCACGCGCTCCAAGCTTCAAGTTCATTGAAGATAGTCTTGGTTTGCACCACACTGGGCTTGTCTTTTGTTATTTTGAGCCAAGAACATTTTGAAATTTGAAGTTTTCCAGTATTTAAGTACATGTCTGCTGCTTTTTTGAAATCATAGAAATTATTGGGTTCTAATAAAGTGACAATAAACGGGTTATTTGGTGTGGCGTGGACAATGAGTTTTATCAAGTCCATTGAAACTTCACACTTTTCAACTCTTTTACGTTTTTCAGTTTGGGCGAAATCTCTGTCACAGGATAGAAAGGAATGCCCAGATACTAGGTACTTATGATAATTTCGTCAAATTTATCTGTAAGTGTTAAATATATCCATAAAAATAATAACATTTTGTTTTTATCTTGGCCCACACAGTTATCAGACCAAATAGTTAATTTACGTTTCACTGTTTGATTAGAATTCAATGCTTCAAAAACACACGAAGTGATTTCATTTCCTCCTCGGCCACTCATACCTTCGTGCCATAAGAACATGTGCCCTCTGTTACTGTCACCAAAATGTACACCTAAATTGTAACAGGATAACTGACGCAAGTAAAACATTTGACTATGCGTTAATGAAGGCAAAGATAAGACCTGTTCTAAATCCATTGAAAACATGAAAATATCACTGGTAGGGAGCTGAGACAAAGCCATGCCCTGTTTCATTTGTTGCCTTGCTTTTTCAGCTTTTTTTGTGATGAAGTTCTAACATATTTTTGGTATGTTTATCACGTGGTTTTGCCGCTACTTCTGCTGATAACAAATCACATTTACTGCAAGTATCTGTACGTAGTTTATGGAATGAAATATTTGGGCATTTTTGTTTAAGCGTTTTAAAGAAAAACCTGTAGGCAACAGGAAAGTCAGGAAATTTATCTTTAAACGAACGAAATAGTCTACTGATATTTAAATCTTGGCTTAAATATTCTTTTTTGCTTTTTTTTCTCCCGTAATGATTTTCATCTCTCGGAGAGGAGTTCACATGCTCTATTATAAGGTTTTTATCTGCATCAGTAAACTTGCTTCTATTCTGCGTATTACCACGTGTTTCAGTATATACAGTCTCTCCTTTTCTTTTTTAACACCAGAGTCTCAACTCTGCCTTTAGTAATCTCAAAAACTTCCATAAATAATTTTTTACAGACCTGTATGATGTTGCCCGTTCCATCTGGCATAGAAAAACATACGGTAACTTGCTGTCTGCTGTCCGGATCATCATACTTTCCGTGACGTCTTCTTTTCACCGGAGTAATAATTAGTGGTCCCTATTACACGTGTAGTTTTGATATACGTGTATTAGTTCGTGTAACTAAAATTACACGTGTAAATAATAAATATGTCATAAATAAAGGTTTATACATTTTTATAAGAATACAAGTAAAAATACAAAATTACAGGTAAAAAGACTTTTTTGGCGGAGTCTATAAACGTCCGAGTTTTTAGGTATTGAATAATGTATAAAATATGTACGAATTAATATTCGTATTAATTTATGTTAATTTATGTTAATTTATGATTGATGTACGAAATAATGTCTTATAAAGTTATAAATAATATTTTTATTTTTTACCAACATATATGTAGTATATAACACATTAGATACTACATACACTCGTATATTATATTCAAGTGCATTATTGACTACACGCTTATCTCACTAACCCGTGGTTTACAAAGTACCTAAATAATTGTCAAAAAAAAATAAATAAAGGAGGTATATTTATATACCTATAATAATAACAACTGTAATTGCATAAATGTATATTTTAAACTAATTTTAAAACTATTTTCCTTGTTTTTGTGCTGTACTTATCTAACACTGATTCTCCTTTTCTGTTTTTTGCAACATCCGTTCAAAAATTTAAGATAAACCTTAACCAATGTTTAATTTGTTGCATACTTGGACAACTATATTCACATGTTGCAGAACTTAAACGAATTGTAACTGAAATTTAAAATAACTTGTTAAAGTTAGAACAATCTACTTTTTGAATAGTTTTTTTTATAAAATAATGAAACTGCTGTTTGCTTAAATTATTATTGATGTTTTATAACAGAGGCCAGGGGTGTTAAAATATAGTGTGTGTATGCTACATATATTGGTGGTGCTTTAGCCTTTAGTGTATTTCGGAGAGAATTTCTAAACCCTAGTCTAGTGTGTCTAGTGTAAGTACCTCTTTAGTGATTAGGTAGATATATTAAATTTATATTCAATAAAAAAAAAAAATCTTGATTTCTTAAGCAATTGGTTAAATTCAGTTAAAATAATACAAAAAAAAAAAAAAAATACTACATATTATAATATGTAAAATTTTGTAAACATTTTTGGATATTGGATTTTCTGTAGGTTAAGTTACAACCCAATTTGTGTTGAAGATTTTTATGGTTGATTCATAAGGGTGCATATATAATTACTAATTGAAATATAATTTTATACTTTTTGGGTACCTACATAAACGTTAAGTAAAATATTATGTAGTTTCATCAAACTATGATTTACAATAACTCAATGGTCTTATGACTTAGATACATACAAAATATAAATCTCAATATATACTATATTAAATTTATGAAATATTCTCGACAACCAAAGTGTGCAAAGGGACAGTACTTTACTACATGGCAAGCATACAGATAGTTCAATCGATGAGGGGTGATAGACAAATGGTGTTTGACCACCACCCAACAAAATCATGCCGCCTCCAAGTATGTTTCTAGTTTTATTATAGAGTAGACATAGTTAATTACTTATAGACAGTTATAATATAATATTATAAATTATTGCTTTAGTTATTACATTTTCTTGTACCAATTTATATAGCCTTTTAAATTTGATTTATACAAAGAAAAAATATATATCATGTTTTCCTAAAAATATGAACTCTTATAGTATTAACTAAAAATGATGTATAGAAATTAAATGTACGATACAAACAAAATTGAAAAAATGCAATTTGGTATATAAATGGGTATATTAATCATTTTTTTATTTAATATTAAGTGACATAATTATAACTACATATTAATAAATTAAACTTAAAAACAAACATTTTGATTACAATAATACAATTCTTAGAATTTTTCGGTTTTAAAAATCACAATAATTTAATATAAATTATGATTAATAGCTAATGCACTTGACAGACATGTTGATCTAATGCTAAACATGATAAATCTATTTGTTTGTATAGTATGGGATTAAAATTGAAAGCAAAACATTATGTTTTTATCTATTATTATTATTATTATTTTAAATTATATAATATTGCATACATATTATTATAAAGATGAAAAAAATAATCAGACTTAATTTTTTTTTTTAAATTATAAATAGTGAGACCATTGCTATACTTAAGTTGTTAGTATGCAACTTGTTACATGTTTGGTATTAAAATCAATCAGATAGATCAGTAAAATCACTCCCTTCACTTGTGGATCCATCATACGGCTCAAAATAAATATGTGGTTCATTTAACTTGCGAGGCCGAAGTTCTCTTTTGACGTCATCGATTATATCCTCTGAAGGATTTAATTCAAGATCATAATCAATAGGTTCCTGTTTAATGTTAATTGGTTTTCTTGATTCAATTCTAGATGTCTGTTCACTTTCTGAGATACCTCTTTTAGGCTTCCTACGCCGTCGTTCAATAGAAAATTTCTCTGAACAACTATCTTCTTCTTTTTTAACCTTAACAAGAGGATTTACATTTGTTTGCAACTCTATTTGGTCTTCTTCATTAATTTTGCCTTCATCGTCCTTTTCTATTTCTATTTCATTTTCATTTTCATTTTCATTTTTATTTTCTTCGTTTACAGTAGTTTCCATTTTTTCAGTATAAACCTCTACATTTTCAACATTTTCATCAGGATATTCTATATCCTTTTCATTATCATTAGCTTCTTCAAAGTCCATTTCTTCATTAATAATTTCATCTTTAATATTTATTTCAACTTGTTCTTCGGCCTGGTATTCATCATTTATTGGAATGTTCATTTTTACACCGGTATCGTTTTCAGATGGTTCAATTTTAACTTGTACATTAGACAGTTCACTTTCTTCATCACTAGATTCTGAATCATCTGAAATAGATGGGCTTAAGTAATTAATGGATTCAGTTGTTACTGATTGCAATTGCCCAAGATAAGTGCCACGTTGGTTTAATAGAAAATGCAATTCATCATCTTCTTCAGACATTTGAGCAATTTTCTTTTCTTTTGTCCATGATTCATTTTGCTGTGTTTTAAAATTTAAAATCTAAAACAAACATTTATTATTTAATATCCCAATATTTGGTACATACATACAACATACCTCATTGTTTACTTTTTCGATTTTATTTTTTATAATTTGTTGATAGTAGTCTTTACGGCATCTTCCCAATAAATGTGTCAAGTGATTCTTGTTAATTTCCCTTAATTGAGCTAACGCATTATCACACTTAACTAATTCTTCTAAAACTTCATCATTTTCCTAAATTAATAAGTTTACATAAAATATAAATATAAAAAAAAAGTATTGAAAAAAAAACATTTAAATTATAAATACCTCGTCATCTATAGTTAAAGAAGGTAGCATTTCTTCTGGCGTTGGTACTGGTTTAGAATTACGACTCATGAGTCCCAATTTATACAATTGTTTCTTGACATTTTGTTCTGCATAAAATTCTTTACAAACATTGCTCATTTCTCGTGAATTTTCTTCAATATCTTAAAATAAGTTTAAAAAGTTATTATAAATTATTTTTATGATTGAGTATTGAAGTAATTAATTTACCATCATATTCTGGAAAATGTTCTTCAGCATCCTCTAAAGACGTATTTGAATGATCCAAAAGAGCTGTTACAACTCTTTGATAAACTGGTGTGTATACATTACTATCATTTCTATAATTAAATTTTTAAAAAAACATTAATTTATGGGTGTAGTTGTTAAAGAGAGATGTTCATGAAATAATAAATTACTTTGAATATAAATAATTTATAAATATACAAGAATAAAAGTTTTATTGTTTTGAATAGCGTGTTATTTAACTAATTAATTATTATTATTGAACATTTATAATTTTGTAATTATGTATTAAATTAATAACAAATACAAAATCAAATAAGTTATAATATTGACTTCGTAACATTAAAATATAAGTAATAACATACTATAATATATTAATCAGATTAAATAAAGATAATTTTAGACTAAACTTCAATTTTTAAAGTGGAAATATTATTTTTTTATAACTAAAAGTAATTTTTATATATTTTTGTTATATTTTGTAAATTGAAATACTTGTGAAAATTTAATTTATTAGAAGTTACTATATTATTTTTCACAAGAGAACGGGACCATCTTCCAACCAAAACTAGTCGCCGCTGCACATCCCTTATAATGATAGACAGGAGAGGAGGGGATTTCACAACCAGACAAACTGGCCAGAGCTTATTCTACATGCGCAAAACGGTCCTGTTCTTTTGTGAAAAAAAGAATATAATATATTAAATTGGTAACTTAACAACTTAGGATTATCGATAAACATTATGAATATATAATTTATTTTTAAATACTAGTTGCAGTTTGAAATTTAGATACTATAACTTTACACACAACCAATAGTATTTATAAAGTATTTATTTAAGTTACTTTATACAAAATGTTAGCTACCACCATATTTTTCATATACACTAATAATTTAACATTTAAGATTAAACTTACATAGCAGAATTAGCTTTATCCACTAGTTCTACAACATCAGGGGTTATACGTTCTGTAAATTTGAGTTTTTTAGGCGGACGTGGAGAACATGATGATTGACTTTTTTGCATTTCTAGCTCTTCTTTAGCCCAATTCTTTGCATAATGTTCACCCAAAGTTGGTATTTCATACAATTTTTTACTGGGGCTATATGATTTAACTAAATCATTTAACCACTGAAAATTAAGTTACATTTAATTCAAATGATTATAAGATCAAAAAAAAAAAATTGAAACATATTCTTACTTTAAGATCTTCTTTCTTTACATGACTCAAATATGGTTCAACTAGGGACCAAAATTTATTTGCTGACTCAGTTTTGCTTGGTGGTAGTTCCTAAAAAAAATTGATTAAAATTAAATCACTATTTAATACTATTAAAGTGCTTTATACATATATATGCATTATTATAAACTTTATTCAGGATATTAATAATGAACTGCTTTAGAGCGTGGAGATTAAGTTGCCAAACTCAGTAGGTACTAAATCATTGGTTGAATCTTTGTTCATAGCTGTAATATCATATCAGTTTGAACTAATTTTTGGGATGGAAGTTAATTTATAGGTGGGGATGCGCATCTAAGGTAGTTTTTATTATTTTGAGCGGTTTACACTTATTCTGAATAGAGTACACAAATATAAATTAAAAATATATTATAATTACTTTGCTAGTAGGATCAAATTCAACCTTCATCTTACGACATTCATTCACGGGTGATATTTCTGCAGCAGCTCTTGGTCTCTGTAAAAATGAATTACAGAGCATTAGTATAATCTTTCTTTTCAATTTTTTCTAGAAGCATTTCAACTTTTGACACCTCAACTATATGTGATGCTTATATTAAAACGTACATACAAAAAAATAAAAATAAAAATAAAACGTTTTATATATTTTAATTTTTAATAAGTCTGTATAGTTTTTTTTTTTTTTTTTTATTGAAACTTTGTGTAACAATTAGTCTCGACGATTATACAGATATTAATATACAACAGAATTATTTATATAAGCAGCTCAGAATTAGTGATAAAAGCAATTGTTGCAAGGATAGCAGGGTGAGATTTAGAAGTAAGTATGTGGTGAGAATTGAGAGGAATATTTAGAGAGTTGAGAATGGAAAAAAGATGAAGGCGCTCTGTGTGCAGGGCAAGGCATTTAAACAGAATCTGTATAGTTAATATTACATATTTATTTTTATATTAAAGATTGCATACTGTATATGATGCTTGAGCATTCTACACAAAAGCTTATTTTTAATAAAAAAAAAAATAAGTATTCCTTAAAATAAATATTGGATATGTATTTAAGCAATTATACAAACCAAATACAATTTTTATAGCAGATAGACTTACTATTGTAGGAAGTTTGGGATTTTTGGCCATTCTATGTAAGGATCGAGTAAACTGCATGGATGCAAAAGTGCTTAATTCATCTCTTATAGTATTTCTGCGTATGATTACATTAGTTAACATTGCTTCAAGATCCCATTGAACATGATCCAATTCGTCATCTGTCATTATATAGTCAGATTTACTATCACGGCTCAGCACTAAAACAATAAAACTATTTATAAGATGCCTACAAGAATAACAAATATTCCTAAATTATGTTTTACTTGACTGGAACGTAGAATTTTCTGGAATGACAGTAGGTTTTAGTCGAGGTAACGACAACTCTCTTTCTTCATTGTATTCAGTATGTTTTTTTCTGGTCGATGACATCATCTGTTTGAAAGACACATTACCATCTGTAGACGTACCCTCGGCATCGGTGTCATCTGCAGTGACAGTGTCTGGGGACATAGGCTGACGAGGTTTTGGGCCTCTTCTTTTCGCTAAACCTCTACCACGACCTCTTGACCCTCCACGTCGTTTCCTTTAATACAAACAAATACAATGTAGATTTTAATCTTTATAATAAGATATATTAAGATTATAATCTTTTAATCAATATAGATTTTAACTGTTGAACATTGTGGACACAAACTTCAAGACAACAATTAGTCTATATGAATATTGGTATACATCACACACATAGGCAATCATCAGTGGCTTCAGAGGGCTAAGTCAATCATAAATTGCAATGGCTCCCCCTCCCTAAATCTAAATAGAAATTGGGTAGCAGCCTTATGGATGACACTTTACTTTAGAGTTTGGACAATCCTAGCCCAGTAGCCTCACTCCAGAAAAAAAAACTAAAAGATTCGACAAACTGTTTGGCCATAGTTGTACATATAGATACACATAGAACTTAATATATTATGTCTTATACTTACTTTGGGGACATAATTAATTTCGTTCTGTTTCAACAACAGTCGGCTACAACTGCTACAAGGGTTTTGAAATTAAGCAATTTACTCCAAAATATAAACACCACTAGTTACTGAGGAAATATAAAAAAAACTTATAAAAAGTGTTGGCAATTTAGCAATTTAATATTATAATTTATATTTAATAATGCTGCCGAATGCCCTGATTTTACAAAATACGAATACAGTTATTATCGTTAAATAATAATAAACAAACAATATGTGATAAGAATCAGTGTGTGCACGTAAGGAAAACGTAAATTAATCAACAAAACAATAAAAATAATGTGCTTTTATTTATATTACAATTTAAAGTCGTGCTTATGGTACGAATAAAAATATAAAAGTATAGTAAAATAGTATCTATAACCGTAGTTTACGTCTTCCGATGATCATTTTGGACGAATCTGGAATCATTTCATCATTCGTTCATCAACGGTGCGTTGAAGTTGAACACAACCAAACTTCATCTATTAATGTAGATGATAACTTTTGTCTTTTAATGATTTAATATTTACAGTTTTCATTTTTCAGTCACTCTAGATGATTCATATTATTATATTAAATATTTAAATGATCATCAAAAGTGAACCGTCTAAACGTGCTTCAATGTACATATTAAAAATGAAAATTGAACAATCTGAAAACGAAACCAGACTTAAAAATGTTTTTAACACTACGTATATTACTATTTACTATTCACAATGTAATTTTTAAAATATTTAGATTAATTTTGAGCTATTATAAATTACCAATAGCAAATAATAATATACAGGTATTATAGCTGATACCTTAATTAATTGTATTAAATTAATATTATGTTAAATTTTTAAGTGCCTAATTTATATTTACTCAAATGATAATTGTTAAAATTATTTATTATAATTTATAACATTGAACATGTCTGATTCTGATAATATAATATATTAGCTCAGTAGACCCTAGAATTTATATAGCATATACTATGCATATCGCATATGGTATTACAATTTTAACTGTATTAATTGGAGGTTGTTTACCACTGTTCAATTATTTGATAATAGTATGAACTGCACGTATGTTGTATCAAGATTTTAGCTGCACTAAAGTATAGTATACCTTATAACTTGCACGAGTTAATTTATATTTTATTTTAAATTGTAAACATTTTTATATTATTTTTTTTATTTAATTATTAATATTATATACATGCATGGCAAACCAAACCAAGCTAATAATTTCATATTCTGAGCGGAGCGATGAATGTATTGATTTTACTATGATGTGTATTTTATTTTTGTGTTGGTCATCACATTTGTGTCATTAAAAATGCTTTAACTTTCAACTTTGGCATTTGGTAGGAAAGTACATCTTGGTACTACCTAACCACTACTGGTGGTCAAAAGTAAAAAATTCACAGGACTTTTGAAATGGTCGGGAAAATAAAAATTAAAAAAAAAAAATGTAAAAAGAGCATTTTTACACAAAACCAGTTTTCGACATCAATTTTATTTTTTAATGTAGCTCAAAAACTAAAGCCGTAGATTTTTTAAATTTTCACCAAATATTTATGTGATAATTTTCCACGTGTTTTCAAGTGTTAAAAATAAAATAAAATAGTCACGTATTTGCATGTTACCTGTGCACTATACCTAAGTTTATTATAATAAATTATAAATAAGAGAATTCCTAAAATAAAAATTAAAATAAAATTCGACTTTTGTATTTTTTGATTTAGTAATTTGGAGATCGACTATATGCCTATATTTATTGTATTATAATACTTTTTTTTTTATTGAAACAAGATTTTATATATTTACAATCTTTATTTACACGTTATACAATAAGCAAATTGGATATTTGATTGGCGGGAAGGGAAAGTCACTCAGTGGCAGCACCCCGTTACTTAATACCTATATTTTTTTATTGTGATATATTATGGATACTTTATTTTTATACACTTCAATATCGATTTAATAAGATATTCGTGCAATTATGACAAAATAGATCTATTTTGTCTTATGTGTAATAACTTCGAAGCAATTATCCCATGTGTACACGAAAATAAATTATCCAATTATCGGTTTAATGTAATAGGCCGCTCGGCCCGTTCTACAGCAGTAGCATTAAGTTGTTCGTGTATTTCCATTTATACATATGTATTATACATCCAAATGGATAAATCAAAAATATAACATCAAAAAATGAAGAAATCTAAAGTTTTTTCTGTATCGTAATATAAGCAAATAACCTTGAATCGAACACATGATCTATTGATCTACATAATTAAGTTTTAGCCCTCAGGACTGCATAATATATTTACCCAATAATACAGAAGACTCGAACGTCCAAAACCGGTTAGTTCGCACGTGGTTTCCATGCCCGGTTACCGGTTGTTGGATATTGATAACTTTAATCAATATTGTTGTTCAATGATAAGAAATACATACAATAATGTTTTTGGTTGAAATCTTGAATTCTTAGTTCTTACTGCTTGTTGTTGTTATATTGTAAAGTTATTTTATAACCGGAAAAGGAAATAAAAAAATTACTTTTAAAATTTATTCTTCAGACTGATTACTTCTTAATTTTTGTCACAATGCTATAGCTTACGTTTTGTTAATTGTAAACTTTATTTGATGAAAATATTTTATAATTTCATTTTCCTCCTGTACTGATTGACTAACACACTTTTGGTTTCAAATGTAAGTAATTTTTTCATTATACTCTAATTTAGGTATAGAGTTAATTACAACATTTTTAAACTAAACTTAAACGTTAATAATTACGACTTTTTGGAAAAGAAGGTTTAAAAATCTTATTAAAAATTACCTACTAATTACCTATTTATGATTGAGTCCATATGTACACAAGTAGACAATCAATTATAATGTATTGTTTGGACCTTTGGATTAAAATTAGTCAACAAATTTGATTACTTGCACAAACTGTTTATGACAAGCATAGAAATTTTTGTGCTAGAAAGTGAGAATCACCATATGATTGGTATCTGTAATTTGGCATTATCATCATTAGTATATTGTAAATATACTTTCATATTTTAAAACCAACTTAATAACAAATGTTTTTATGATATTTCACTTAGATTTATTATTTATTTTTTATATTATTTCAATGAGTAGAAGTTATAGTCAAAATGCTTTAAAGTTCCAAAGTGTATACCTATGTTTATCTTTAAAAATTATTTTATTTCAGTATAAAGCAGAGGTAACTTTGTGTGAGGTTCAGTGGGTGCAAATGTACACACTGAGGTTTTAAAAAAATGTATGTAGTATTGTATGTTTACAATAATATTTAAATTTTTATTTACTTAATAAGACACATTTCTGTAGTTTTCTCTCAATTGTATTATTAAAGAACTTTCAACTATTTCTTAATATTTAGTTCAATCCACACTTAATATTTTTGGCATAATTGTAATTATACCACGCCCATTTTTAAAAATGTTTGAAAAAAAAGTCGCTGTTCTTTACACTAGAAGTTATACAAAAAAACTCGAAAACAGGTTTTTAAAAATTGTAGCCTTAATAGAAATGTCAAAATCTACTATTTCAATTTCTTTATTATTATTAGTAGGTATATTTTTACACTGAATATGATAGAACTATTAAATTTTGGTCATCTGTACTAACTTATTTATGTACTACTCATGGGGGATGGAGGATTTCATTATTCATATAAATAAATTAATTAAAAATAAAACATATCATATAGGTATTAAAAAAAATGTATTTGTAATTTTTTTTTGAGAATAATTTTATTTTGAAAAAATAGTACTTATTATATATAATATTAATCTTTGTTGCATCATAATTGCTTATTAATAAATGTTCATTCATATTATCATTGATTGAATATGCAAGTATAAAATTGTAAATATCAATTAATATTGTATATTTTATCAATGGTTTTATGTTATTAATACTCATCAATATTATTATAGTTAATACTAAGGCTGGGATTTGGATGTATTTTGCATTGTTTTCCAAAGCTAGCTTCGTGATGCTCGTTTTATAGTATAAACGTTTAATGTATTTTTGAATCAGAATAAGAAGTTTTTATTTTGTATTTTTTGACAATTTTAAATTTCAAGGTCAATTTTTCATTTTTTTTAAAGCATTTTGGTGTTTTTGAATCCAAAATTTGAATTTGAAATTGTAATTTAAGATTTTTTCATCATTTTTAAGTAAATTTAACAAATTATAAAGTAGGTTAAAAAAATATTTAAGTGCATTATTTAGAATTTTTAGGTTATTTAAATCCTGGCCATACTTAATACATAACGATAATGCATAATATTTTAACATTTAAAATTACATGTGTTTTATACAACACTTTTTAGAGTTATATGTTATAAAAATATATATAAGATGACATACTAATTAAAATATTTAAATATATTAATCATGCTCAACGTTATTTTTCTTTCAGGAATTTATTTAAATAGGTTTAATTTAAAACTTATTAAAAAAAAATTAAGATGGAAAAACCTTTGCAATTTGATGTGGTTGCTTCCTGCACTACTTCACTAGCTCGTACTAGTATAATGAAATTACCACATTATACAGTGGAAACGCCAGTGTTTATGCCTGTTGGTACCAAAGGATCGGTTAAATCTATTTTACCAGAACAGCTGGAAGATATGAACTGTCAAATTATTTTAGGAAACACATATCACTTGGGATTACGTCCTGGAGTTGAATTATTAACAAAAGCCAAAGGACTTCATAATTTTATGGGTTGGAAACGTGCTCTACTTACTGATTCTGGAGGGTTTCAAATGGTCTCATTGTTACATATGGCTGAAATTAATGAACAGGGTGTTAATTTTGAATCACCTTATGATGGTACAAAAAGCTTGTTAACTCCAGAGAAGTCTATTCAAATACAAAATGTAATTGGTGCAGATATAATAATGCAATTAGATGACGTTGTACCAACTACTTCAAAAGACAAAGAAAGAATGGAAGAAGCTACGTACAGGACGACACGTTGGTTAGATCGTTGTTTAAGTGCTCACAAAAGACCTAATAAACAGAGTATATTTCCAATTGTTCAAGGAGGTCTTACTGAAAATTTAAGAACCTTAAGTGCCAATTTACATTTGAAAAGAAAAGTAAATGGCTATGCTATAGGTGGACTCAGTGGTGGGGAAGCTAAAGAAGATTTTTGGAAAATGGTTCTTCTATCTACTAAAATATTACCTTGCGATAAACCAAAGTATGTGATGGGAGTTGGGTTTGCAGTAGATTTAGTAATTTGTTGCGCTTTAGGAGCAGACATGTTTGACTGTGTATTTCCAACAAGAACAGCTCGGTTTGGTTGTGCGTTAACTTCAGATGGTCAAATTAGTTTAAGACACAAAAAGTTCAAAATGGATTTTGGACCAATTGAAAAAAATTGTATTTGTTCAACATGTAAGACATATACTCGAGCATATATTCATCAGATTGTCAGTTTGGAAGCTGTTTCTTGCAATTTATTATCAGTACATAATCTTAATTATCAAATGCAATTAATGAAAGGTATTAGAGAAAGTATCAAGGTAAACAAATTTCCAGAATTTGTCCAGGAATTTATGACAAATATGTATCCAAATAAGAATTATCCTCGGTGGTGTCTTGATGCACTACAATCAGTAAATATAGAACTGAAATAAAAATATACATTCTAAGTACAAGGTTTCCAAATTGTACAGTATTATTTGAACTTTGAATTCATAATTTTCATTGATTGAAAATTAACAAAACTACACCACCAAATAACTACTAAGTAGCATAGTTTTATTTATTTATTTAATTATAAAGATATACATTATATAAGTTTGGTACTTACTATAATTTATAAGATTTTATCTTAAGATTTTTATTTAAAAATTTAAATTATAAATTTAATATAAAAACTGCAATTTATCAGACAGATATTTGTATACAATTATTTAAATAATTAAATTCTTTTAATAACTTGTACATTTAAACTGTTTGAAATTAGAAAGCATCTTTTAAATCCTATGTACAATATTATCTCATTATTCCAAGTATTAATATAATATTTACTTCAATGTGATGAATATCTTTGTGCCTTACATACTTTGTATCAATTTAAATCATCAATAATTGCTTTACGTTAAATTATCCATCCCGTATATAAGTAGAATAATAATACAATACACTTCTAAACATCAATCATTGATTTAAAACAATGCTTAAATCGGTTTTTGAAAATTATTTAAATACCAGCCAGATAAGATCTAGGTTTTTTCATTTTCTTACTTTGAAACCGAAACCAAAAACTTAAAATTCAGTTTAAAATAGATTTTAAAATTAAAAAAACTGTTAACAACAAAACCCTACAATTTAAAAAGTTGTTGTAAGACACTAACTGAAACCTTTAATATTATATTGTCAATCATTTGGTTGCTGTTGTAGCATTTAATATTGGTTATTCGAGTATAAACTGGTGTTAAAACAGCTTTGGTATTCACTATTAGTTATGGTTACAGTGTTAAAAGTGAAAAACCAATGTTCATCCAGCAGGTTATGAACAAAGCTGGATTTATAAAAACTGATTTCAAGCCCAGGTTCAAAATAAAATAAAAGACAAATCAAACATTCAAGTATTTGTATTATGGATTAATTTTAAACAGGCATAATGTTAGTCATACACAAAAAAAGCACCTTATTTTAGGATATTAATTATTGTTATATAATATTGTACCTATGCATATAGGTGAAATATTCAATGATTTTCTTATATTACTTTTTTTTTACTTTAAGTTCTACGCACACAAAATATTAAGTATAAAATTACAGTTTATTTTTTTTTTTTGTATTAGTTTTGCTTACAACTATAATATGCATTATTGACATACAAAAAAATTTAACATTACGAGCTGTATTTTAAGAACAGAAATAATAATATTTTTTCTTTGTGGAAAGACAGACAAATTACAATTATAATTATTATAATACCTACCTAATGAAAAACAAAATATATAATATTGAATAATGATATAAAATATTCATTCTAATTATATTATATAATCACTGTTTTATTGAAATATAATTTATGTGTTCTTGTTTTAAATGTATGTTGATATCCATAGTTTTAAATATGATTTCATTATTTTGGACTTGAGTAAGCCGACTAGGATTGTACTTTCTTAATAAAACTATGATGATTTAAGAAAAATATGGTTTGTAAATATTTCAAAATCAAGTGTTTGCTGTAAGCTTTTTCCAAGTTATTATTCAGTTATATTTTATTTTTTGAACTATGGTCTATGATACATGTTACCATTACCATATTAAAATCACTAAATATACTAATTGTCAATGACTTTTTACTAGTGAATAGAACGATGTTTGAGCGAAACAAGTATATTTTTGTAGAACATGTTTATGTGTTGGACAGCATTATGTTAAAAGTTTAAGAAATTAAATCATTAAAAATAATTACCCTTTTAAAGCAAAGTTGTCAATTTCAAAAAATTGTTCATTTCTATTGTATCACAGATTTAGATTTACAATATGTGTATATAACTTTCAATTTTTAAAACAAAAAAGTGTTAAAAAAACAATTTTTCAAGGCTATGTTAACCTGTGGTTGAAAATTGCCAGTAGAAAAAATATTGTGGTCCCATTATTATTTCACGAGATTTTTTTGAGATTCCATTATTACAAAATAAAATATAACCTGCCGCGAGTAAATCTGAACGCAAATGATATGTAATAAATTAAATTTGAATTAAATATTTTAAAATGTTAATTGTGAAATTAGAGCGATAGATACATAATATGATATATTGATATTAATCATTGCAAGTGAAATTGAATAACGTAGACACAAGGCACCTATTGGGACAAGGAAAAAAGTATCAATCAAGTCTGAAGGCGTAATAATATTATTAATTTACATGACTATCTATATGGCTACATAGAATAATATAATAATTATAGGTAGGTACACCGGAAGGTTCACACAAAAAGCATAGGCATTTTAAAAAAAAAAACGTTTTGTTTAATTTTGCAACAAACCGATAAAATATAGGTATTAGGAGTTAGGTCCATATATTTTATAAATAAATGTACCTAATAATTTATGTTTAGATAACAATTTTTAAAAATCACTATACAAATCAAAATTGACACAAAATTTAGTCTTAAATTGGTTGTTTCATTATAGTGATAGGCCATTTAAAAACCCCGCCTGAAGGTAAGTCATGTGTATAATACATATTAAAACTTAAATATTTAAACAATAATAATTAATAGTACCTAATACCAAACATGTATGTTAATATAATAGGTACCTACTTTAAAATAGATACACCATATAATTATACGATTATTTTTATAAGTTATACAGCAATACATAGTAATTTCATAGATAGATAATATTTTTAATTAATAAAATATGTTTTAAGGTTTAGATATAATAATAATAGGTATATCATTTTTAATATTAAATATATGCGCGTGTGGTATAATATTTGTTATGACAATATTTATGTTATAAATCTTAATTAATAAATATAAATAATATATATAATCATACATAAATATAATATTATATTATTATTGTATATAGTAAGTTAATGTTATACTAGGTACTTATAAATTACAGCTAATCACAGCATGTTGCGTGCGATTTTCTTAATTTTTACAACTCGTACACAGATAGAGGTTAGGTACATAATACGATTTTGTTTCCCAAATCAATTATACAACTGATGGAATTGTTTACATTTAAATATTAAAATATGATATATGGGTTAGGTATCTTATATAATTATTAAAATTACTACGTATCTATGTAGTTAAGTATATAAATAAAATAATTACATTCGAAGACATTTTGTTCACAATTTTTAACAGTAGGTAATAATAACGTTCTGAAAACGTAATCAAAAACAATATGATCTTACATGTCTTTGAAATACGCTTGCTTTTTAAGTGTTTTGCATATTTACACATAATTTATATAATACATTTATTATAATGGAACTGAACCTGTTGAAGTAATTTGTCATCAATGTCGATTACACGAAACCCACTCAGATGGTTATGGTATTAAAAAGTCCCTCTAAATATATTATAATAGGACTCGCATAATATGTAGCTATATTTCCATTCAATCAACATAAAACTGTACAAATAAAAATATAGGCAGGTGGTACCCGAACAAATATTCACTTCTATTAAGGTAATACAGTCGTAGGTAGTAGATAATATTTCATAGACTCCGTTTTTAAATATAATGCTTGTCACTCTAGTTTTCGATATTATGTGACATTTGAACGACACTGTAGAAATTCATTTTTTGAGTTATCTTTCGAAAATACTTTAAGAAGTGTCACTATTCACTTGTAAGAAGGTCTCCATATTTAGGTAATATGTTCCATGCTTAGAAGTAGATACATAATAATGAAGTATTGTGTTTTAAAAGATTTTACAACGATGAGTTGTGCATACTAAAGTGTAAAAGTGCAAAATATTATAAACTGTAATGCATAAAATGTAAAATAAGAGATAAGAGTATAAGGAAATAATAATTTCGATTGTTTAAACCACAACGCGAGTTAGGTAGGTACGTAAAAAGTACATTCACCATTAACGTTTTAAAGTGAACGCCGATTAGGTTTTGACAGAGTTTGTACCTCTCGTATAATTTGAACAGCAATTTAAAAAAAAATTTACAGGTGCACAGTAAATAGCAGTGTACGGTATTTATCATTTAATATAATATATTATTACTAATGGTGAGGTTTGTGCCTCAACTTCATACTTTATATTTATAATTTATACGTCTCGAGGCGCCATTTATATTTGTAAGGAAATTGAAGAAATCAAAAATCTTCTTTTTAATATGCAAGCAGACATGTAGTAGACAAATAATAATTTTTATAATATTACGTAATTATTGTGATTTTTTTTTTTAATATCAAACAGGCAAACCTCAAGCATATTTTCGTACTTTAAACTGTATACGACCAAGGTGGTAATGATAATAAAAAAATCTTTTAGAAAAAACGCACGTTAATATTCAATACGAATATTCTAGTTAATTTCTAAGAACAAAATATAATATTATACGTTTCTACGGGGTCGTCGAGAATTCTGGATACGATTGGAAGACGTGAGTTCGCAAACATGTTTATATGAATTCGGTAGAAATGCTTAAAAAAAACGTTATGGCGTTGAATGCAATGGGCTGGTGTGATGTATTGTTATATTATATTATATATACGGGTAATTATTGGAAAAGAAAAACAGCCATTTGACGAATATCAATTGTTACCTATTGTACAGTCAAGGCGAACAATCAAAACCACCAAAATACAATATTATATTATATACACCGCGTATATGCAGAATAATACGGCGAATGGAATTAGTTGTGAACAAGAGCCTTTTGTGTTTCAGGTTTTTATGTTAATTATTATTACCATGACATTTCCGAGTGTACCTATACATATACCTACTACCTAGCTGTATATATATTTTACGTAATATGCAAAAGACTATATTATGCTATACATATTTAATACTACTAATAATATTATTTATGTATGTATTAATGGTATATAATTTATGGTCGGAAACTCGGTCGTTTATAACGATTTGAGTAATATAATATAATATTCATATATTAATACAAACTAACGAAACGTTGCGGTATATTTGCATCAGTGGACGTCGAATCGCTATTGTTTTCGTAAAAACATGGCTGTATGTGTGCGGATATTTCAAATACAAATTAAAGCAATTAAAAATTTTTATATTATGTACTAGAAAGCATATACAGTTTATCTAAATCAAAAATAATATATTTTAGCGACCACTGATCACTTGCATTTGTGCCCATCAAACACCTATATAATATGAAATTCTTCGCCCTGTGGTCACGGGTGGTCCCTAAATCCAATTTTAAATTGTATTCATTAATGTATTAGTAATACTCTTATAAATTGTAATATTATTATAAAATATTATAATAATTATCACATGATTTGATTACTGCAACGCGTTTTATATGTGCGGAGGTGGATTGGGTGGAAAAAATGTGATAAAGTAATTTTGGAAGATTTATTTTGTTTTAATTGGATTTTTCACTGTTGAAATTGCTGAAATTCACGCACAATGCTTCAATTTAAGCCGACAGACTTACGATTATCCAGACTTTGGCTTATTTGGTGGGATTGTGCATAGTTGTCGAACCCATATAATATAGTAGCTAATATATTATTATAACATATGTGAGTACCTACAAATAAATCCGAATCTTATAATATTGACCGCCGATCACGGACCGAAGGCGTCAACTGTAAGAGTAAAACGTCAATCACACGAATACTACCAAAAATAATAAAATTAATATACATTTTAACTTTAAAGTTTTCATGTACACGGGCATGTATACTGGTTGGCTATTACGAGACGCGAGTCGTCAGCGGACGTGCAATACTTATAAGCTAGAACAGTAATAATAACAAAAAAATCTAACTTTTACACCTATACCGGTTACCAAACATTGAAACATAATATGTTTTGTTTATACGACTATAATCGAAACGACGACGGCATAATATTATCTCGCGCCATTTAATCGTACGTATTAAAATTGACACCCAACAATAATAATATATTATGTTACTACAGACCTTTCCGTTTTTTTTTTTTGAAATTTAAAATCGTTTAACAATATGTCGTCTCCGCCGATCCGATACGAAACAAACACACTACGCGGTATACCTATTTGCAGCGTAACTGTACCTACATCTATTCGTATAGTACATAAGACGTGCCATATGGGCTATAAATAGTTCAATAAATACATAAACTGTATATACATAATGTAATATAATTGACAACGCTTGTTTGGCTCGGGACAGTGGACGGGTATAGTATATATATATATATATATACACACATAATATGCTTACATAATATATTATTATAAATCAACGATGGAATGTATTTGTTTCCTGTACACACGCGGTCGAGTTCCGCGCGGGAATGTAAGTGCGGGTAAGGGATAAGATATATTGAAAAATAAAATAATACTACGACGGACGGTGTTCCAAAATTTATCGTACGACTCGGTAGTCGGTCGAGGATCAGGACGTTTGCGAATAACTTCCAACGTGCTCGCGACGAAAGATTGCCCTACAATAACGCTGTAACGATGTCAGATCGATGCGCGCGTCAAACCGCGTCCTTAATTATCCTTTCAACCCCTCGCCCCCTGGCAGTTATTTTGACGGACGCGTAACGATGTGGTGTGTGCACAGAGTGTACTGCGGCTGTAAAACGTGACACGAGACATTGGATGGACTGACAAAAAATTATCTAGAAAAAACGCAAACGAAAAAGCGTTTTGCAGCAGCCACATCGGCCGTCATCGCCGCCGCCGCCGCGTTGTTTAGGTTTTATATAGGCACACGCCTCCACAACGCGCGCGAGCATACAAAATATAATTCTAAATCTGTCGCCGCGAGTTTCGTGTTTCACAAAAGTGCGCGTCGCTCTGGGCGCCCGAGCCAAACGGATGATATATATTATTATTATAGTCGAAAGTCGACTTTATCGCGCCGCATTGCATATTATTACTGCCGTCATTGTTATTACTATGAGTGTATACAATTATGACGTCGTATCGACACGTGCGGCGGCGGCGGCGGCGTGTGATGCTCGCACCGTTTTACTCGGATGACGGATGGCTCTATTTTTGTCACGCTTCCCCCCTCCCACCGCCCCCATCGGCGAGAAGACGCGGCTGCTTGCCGCCCGCGTACGAGTGCGGTGCGCAGGCCGACGACAGAATAAAATTATATTATTTTATATATGTAATATTATACGAAGCGACTGCTCTGCGCCGTCTTGTTGGCGTATAATAATTAATGCGGCGAAGCCGATCGGACATTGCACCGGGCAGACGGCGATCGCGGGAAAAAAGAAGGTGGCCGAAAGATCGGAGTGCCCGTCCGATCGGTATTAATTGGCCGAAATGTCCTACTCGTCCACGCCGGCGGCTGTATATTATATAATTTATGTGGGTAAGTATGTGCGCGCAACACTCGTCGTCGTCGTCGTCCCACTTTCCCGGACACAAAATCCACATACCCCGACTGTAATGAACGTCATATATGTACATGTAGAGAGAGAGAGAGACGTGTGCACCCGCCGACGTGTACGAGTAGAATAATATATCTCAAACGAATCGACGGCATAGGATTTTTTTTTTTTTTATAATATTATAACATGTAATACACTCGCGACAAATCAAAAACTTATTTTCTACCTTAACGCCAATATTAAAAATTTCGGCGGCGGTGACTACGAATACGCATAAATATAGTTATGGCCCTTTTAGAGGTAATTGTGTGTGTGCGACGCGCGTGTAAATATAAATGCCGCGTACGCTTTTTTCCGGAGGGTAGGTATAACATAATGTTGTGTACGTGCATATATATATATATAATACGAGGGAAGAAAAACTCGTGCGCATAATATATAATATTATCATATAAACATAAATCGCACACGTAATAATAATAATAATAATAACGTTGTCTCAAGCGTGTTCGGGGCGAAGGTAAAAGCGCCGGACAAGTAAATAACGATGCACGGCTTACAGCTCGTACACGTCGCGACCGCCGCCGCCGCCGCCGCCGCCGCCACCGCCGCCGCCGCAGCCGAGGCCGCCGCCGCCACCGTTGGCTCTGGCCCGCGGCCGGCCCTGCAGCGGACACGACCCCGACTCCCGCGACCTGGTGGGACTGGTGTACGAGTACATGTTGTAGCCGGGTATGATGTGGACGCGGACGTCGCCGGACGGGCGGCTGGCGCCGTCGCGGGCCCGCCGCGAGAACGTCACCGTCGTCTTGCAGCAGCAGTAGTGGAACAGGTTGACGTACGCGTTGCGGAAGTGCCGGTTGCCAGCGCAATACACCAGGTTGTTGAAGCAGGACTTGCTGAGGGCCAGCCACGCCAGGTTGTAGAACACCTGCGCGGACAGCCGTTGGACACTGGCCAGCGCCAGGACGACGGCGAACGGTGCCCAGAACACGAGGAACATGACGAAGCTGTACGCGTTGGCCAGCATCAGCGAGTAGTCCCAGTTGAACGCCAGCGGCGGCTTGAAGCTCGGGTTCAGCCTGGCCACATGCACCTGGTAAGTGATGCGCACGTACAGCCCGGCTGTGATGAGTAGCGGCGCCAGCACAATGGCACCGGCGGCCAGCGCCTGTGTCGGAACGATGCTGCTCACCTGCAACACGGCAGTATGTAATTATATAAACGCGCCGCCGGAAACGTTAAACGTTTTATACAAACGGTCATATTTAAACGTTTGGAAATTTGATCGCGTTTATGCACTTTTATATTTCTTACATTCTCAAAATTACTCAATTTGCATTTTCGCACTGCGCACGCGCCCTAATAGAGGGCTGTCGGGCTGTTATACACGAGGTATTCAAAATTCACATTCGCGCCCGCCCCATGAAAATAAAACCTCATTTAATTTCCGGTGTCGGGCTTCTAATAATTACTTTTCTATCTCTCTAACGAAACGACTTTTTTCGATACTCACTTTTTAAATTATAAAAATAAAAATGCTTTATAACGAAACGCGATCACAAGCCGTTGTACTTAGTGTTAAGCAACTTGTATGCGCTTTTGTTGGTACCGGACGATGGACTAAATGAATGCAAATTATACTAATTTTTTGAAACTTGTTTCGGTGCTCCCTAACCAACTCGCGTTGTTTGAATATTCGTCCCACTCACGTGTTTCCCACACTATATACATATACATTTTGTCTTCTAGTAAAACTGTACTAAATATGGTCATATCGTAAACGAAAAAACAAAAGCGAAGTACAGCAGGGTGAGTTGGGATGGAAGTCTATGGATTTATAAGTCATATGTTATTATTATGTGCGTATGTAGACCTCTAGAGTAATGTTATATGCGTAAATTGAAGTCAGACCTCTGGAGTAATATTATATACCACATTTTTGGTAATAAAATATCAAATTTAACCCGATAACGTATTCTTTCCTCCTTCTGACATTGCTGCAGGGTAAGTCGGTAACGTATACATTATATATAGACACATAAAAAGTGACAGTTTTTTTTTTAAGGCTTTTTGTGTTAGACCTAAGCGTTTGATGTAATAAAAACTGTAGGCTACGTAGGCTAGTAGTCGTAGATAACATAATATTAACAGTGCGATATAACTGGTTTGAACAATAATTGTCTGTGTTTATCTATAATATTATATTATTGCGTTTTGCGTTCTATATTTATGTATAGTATATGATATGCCGACTGTAGACGATGATACCGCTGGCATAATATCTATACACGTACGTTACCTATTACCTCGGAACTGTCCCATCGAGGCTTAAAACGTACCTATCTATTATATAGATATACCTGTATTTTGTACACATCATTGAGTTTACTGCGACCGTCGTCTTGTCACGAAAATTAGTGTGCTTTATGGTAAGTTTAGAGTCTATACTCTCACGGAAAATACATAATAAATGCATATATTATAATTGAATTTATAATATACGCGAGTGTGCATCATCGTTCCATGTGTATTATAACATCTGCGTTAAAACCCCTTATGGCCTTATCCGTATTGCGCTCGTCTGAGTGTGACATATCATATTATAATATTATATATTGTTATTAAATAAGTAAAAAACGTCTGTGGGCGTCGCGAAAACGTCGATAAAACCGTCTGAAAATATAACCTATACAGAATTGAAGTAAAACGAATGCACTAAACGACTTTAAAAATGCAGTATATAAGAATGTGTATATGTGCACATTAATAATATACAGAAGTTATATATCGTGTGAAACAGATCTTGATCGAACTTAATTTCTTCTACAAAGTTGCAAAAAAATAATAATAACAAAGCGCTATAGTAGTAATATGCAGCATTATAGTCAGAGCCCTGATTTTGACGTTTACTGTGATCGATTCGGAACGACAACTGACCGCGGATAAGATGACATATATATTATGGTTACATATACGTAATTAGTAGTGTGGTCGAGCGTACGTTTTCTCGCATACAAGCTGGCGTTGTTATGATTGGTTTGTTGTGGACTACTCTATATTGGGAGAGCGTATTGAAAGACAAAAAATTCGTAGTATATTCATTGTTACAAGAACGGTTTTTGTCAAAGCGACGCCCCGGGCTGCCAATATTACAATAGTATGTGTGGGCATACACGACGAGATTACCAAAGTTTTGAGTGACTCGCGGGAGTATGCAATTGAATATAACGTCGAAACCTTATTTTCTCCTTTTTCGTTTTGATTAAAATTAATACGACCGAGACGAGTTGTAGGCGACAGCCGACAGCTACATAGACGGTGGTGGTGTGTGAGGAGGGGAGCGAACGGGGCGAACGTTATAGTTCAATGCGTTTTAAACCACCCGCGTGAAATCAACATTGTCAGCCATACGTATAAAAAAATAACGAAAACGTATTAAATGTTACGTCGTCGATAATAATAATATGTACATTTATTTATAATAAAAAATAGTTGATGGCAATCGGGGACGCATACGTTATAGCATTATAGCGAGATAAATAGATAATAATACCGATTCTTAAATTCTTTATTATTCGGGGTACCTTCGAGCGGAATTCTCGTTGTAGCTGTGCAACAATAATCTTATTAAATAAACTTATTATTAAAAGAGCAATTATCGTACAGATTTTACTGGCACCCGGAATCGATGACTGGTGCACCAGTGATTATAATTTTAAATCTAAAATAAAAACGCCAATTCGTTATATTTAACGTAGGTACAATACATTATGGCTACAGATATTTATAAATATACATGTGTGGCGCAGACAGACGTATCACACACTCATAGTGTTCACTAGGTCGTAAAGAGAAAATCACTGCAGATAATAATCAAGGCGGCGGCGTCTGTTCGACATGCCATATAGACGCCGACACCAATAATGATAAAATTGGGAAGCATTGAAGTGATTTATGAAAAAAAACTTATTCGACCTTAAAAGGTCTAAAAATGGAAAGGAATCATTATTTTCGCTATACTTATGGAACTAGAACTATAATATTACAGTCTTTCGTGGGTGACTGCATATTTTCTCTCCATTGAATGCTTCGTTTCTTTTGAACGTTATACTCGTATGCATGTACTTATAACCTATTATAATATAAAGTCGGATCAATTTTTATAATTATAATAATATATCATTTTACACCATGTGTATACTATCATCAATTTTAATCAATATGCTCGTAAAACATCAAAGGCCATACAAACGTACAAAAATATCCAGGAGGTTTTCAAAATTGAAAATAATTTCAAACATTCCAAACGGAGTTCCGTCTACTTACTTGGAAAAGATAACAAACAAAACACTACATTTGTCTGTTGACTTCTTGTCTGAAAATTACTCACTGATAAAATAATAATTCAAGTAGAAAAACGGGTTGATGTGTGAGATGGCCTTTGCTGTGACTTACTTTTGATCATGGTTTCATATATACACATACCGGACATAACACATATTATATAATATAATAAAGTATACAGGTTATCTTATTTTTCTACATTTCATGGCATGTGCCTTCCACACGCGGTAGTGTGATACAGGCTGTACAGAGATTGAGAGATATAATACGCGGGAAAAAGTCACACATAGTTTATCAGGAGATTATGGAAAACCAGAATAGTGAACAGAGAACATCAGTTATTCTTATTAGTTATTTCCAAAAAATCTTAAATATAACTCAATTATCTAAAAATAAACTTTATGAGTATATTCAACTTGATAACGTGCTTAAAATTCTTAACAATCGATAGCTATAGAAATATAACTCCATACACTCTAAAATATGCTTTTATATAAAAATTAGGAAATTCATTTTTTTTACATTCCAAAATTATGAGTAAGTAATTATTGCAAGTTTAAAATTACTTGTCCATATTAATTACTCTCGTCATGTTATCTAGTATACAACTATAAGTGTTAGAACATAGACGTTTCAACTCAAACACTAATTTTAATTAATTTATTTATTTTTATGGAATATCCACGTGGACTGGTATCTATGAAGCACATTTAAAAATGTTAGAAACAACAATAAATTCCTTGTTAAGGATTGTATTTAATAAACCTTTTAGAACAAAAACCGACATACTTTATAAAAATTATAATTTAAGAACATTAAAACAACTTCATGCAAAGGAAATTTTGCTAAATTTATATCACTTGAGGAGTAGTGTAGTTTGTTTTAGTCATAATTGCCATACCCGGCAAATTAAAAATAATGTTTTTAGATTATGTAAGTGTATAGTAATACAGAATTTGGGAAAAGAGATTCTTTTAATATGAGCATTGGAATGTGTAATCAATTTAGTATTAACATCAATAATTTTAATAATTTTAATAGTTACAAAATATATATTAGTGAAAGTGTTAAATTTTTAGTGTAATATTATTGTTGTGAATTTTGTAAGATACTATGCAATTATTTTTGTTTTTTTTTTTTAATTTTTTGTTGTACATTTATATATATAGACATTTTTATGTTTTAATTGTATTTATAAATTGTATAATCTTATTAATTTTATCTCATTGTCTAACAAATTAGTTTAGGTTGGTATACATTTAAGTATAGAACTCTGTGTCTCCTTCACAAGCTTTGCTTTTTGGAGACATTATCATTTCAAATTCAAATTGTTATATTTTCATTTATGTAAATTCGTGAAATGAAATAAATTTATTATTGTTATTTTTATTATATCATACAATTTATCAATGTCTATGTCATATTGTAATGATATTATACAAACTCACTCGCCTTACCACTTTGGCGCAATAGTCTGGCCCCATCTTGTAGACGGACTGTAACGTAACCAGGATCGAGCTGACAATCCATATGGCGAACAGGAGCGTGGTGATTTTCGTGACGGTCAGTTTGGCGTAGCATTCGGGCGTCAGACAGAGTCTTATGTAGTTCTCGGCCGCCACCGCCGCCATGGTAAACACGGTTACAAGGCAGCAGAGGATCGACAGGAACCACTGGAACTGGCACACCGGCGGAGAATCCTGTAGACCGGACAGGATGACCACGGCAGATGCCGGAATGACAAGGCCGCTGATCAACAGATCGGCCAGCGCCACGTTCGCCACGAAAGTATTGCCTGAAACAAGTTTTTAATATATTATGTAGCATAATACACACAATTGGATAATGGACGAACGATTATATTACTATTTCCATTAAATCAAATATAATATCATAATATCGCAATATAATAAGATTTTAAAGACCTGTGTGCATTTTCGATCACAAAATATACGAACGATGGACTTCTGTTAAGTCAGTACACCGTGGTAACAGAATTAAGCTACCCTGCCCATCATAAAAATGAGTTGAAACGTTTTTATTATTTTTTTTTTTTAACAAAAATATAAATTATGGTGAATTAGATAATCTCTTAATGGTTGTCGTCTATCAATCCGAAATGGAGACGTTAATGACAAGGAGTGTGTGTACTTATTATAATTAACAAGAACAAAAACTACCTAGTCTAGCTTAGATCTACTTTTTTTTATTAGTTATTAATCATTATAAATATAATAATTTGCGAGCTAGTTATAAGATTTTCCCGCATGGCCGCATGCCACTAAATTCAGCGCTGATTACGAGATAAACTTGAATGTAAGACTTAAACTCTTATATGCAGTATTTAGTTATAATATGATTAATTAATATTTATTGTTAATACGTACATACTCATGCAAACAATTCGTATAATTATGCGTTAATACAACAATATGTGTGTAAATATGATTACATATTTATGTTGTACCTACTGATCGAGTGTACACGTACACACTCAATACACTACAATAATAAATGCATTTTCCGTGGATTTTCATTAATAATAATATTATTCTGGTTTACAAAACTTGGTATATGTATAAACTATATACACAACGTAGGTTTTGGAATACTATACAATTGTGTTTGTAAGAGCGATAGTGGGAGAGACAATAGACTATAGAGTTATATTATAATATAACAATACGCGTGAGGCGAAAAATATTATTATACGGGAATTAAATTATCTTAAAATATTATATATTATAACGTGATAAAATTATTCCAATCACAATAAACAAAATCTGTTGCAGAACGTTAAGTTTATATTTTATTCAAAATATTATTATCGCGTTATTCAGGGTCAGTATGTTTCATGGGATAAAAATTAATAAAATTAGCTATAGCGCGTCTGTAATTATAACGTGTATGTAAGTGCAGCGGTGTGGTGAAGATATTATTTTAGAGAAATTGCTCCTTCAAAATTCGGGGGTGTCAAGATGGGTGGGTACTGGATTTAGTGTAATATTGTAAGACAAGATTACATTATCAGAGTACAATGTTTAATATGAATACTGAATAATAATTTGAGTCTTGAATAATTATACAAAGAAATGCTAATTATATTATAAATATACACTAACATGTTACATAGTTCGCAAGTGAATGATGGATAAAAGTAAATATTTTTTTTAATATTTTAGTGGGTTATATAAAGCCTTACCACACTTTTTGGAGTTCCTTATCAGAAATAAATTCAACATGCTACTGCGTGTAGGCACCTACTATTTATATTATTACAATGATAGGTGTACGCGTTTTTCAATTTTTCACCACATTGTATCATAATAATATATTATTATGATACACGCGTTTTAAATTGCCTTGTAGACTTTTGGCCTAACATTTAATCCTGATTAAGACCGTAGTGTATAGGTACACGTACAGGTGTTTATATTATATGTCGACCATGGGGTTCACAGCGATACAGTTTTACACTGCAGCTGCAGCCGTTCATCGAAAATCGAAATGAACAAAAACGCGGTCGTTGTCTTAGTATGTGTGGACTCTTATCACAGAGCTCTAACGAGTAACGAAAATCGAAAATATTATTGTACTGATGCAGTGCTAACGAATGTGTAGTGTTTATTACATTGTATTAGGAGAAATATGACATTTTTTTTCAATGTAAAATAGCTGAGCTGCAAAAAGTTATTGAACTTGTTTTCAAATGCCGCAAGTGGGTAGTGAAATTCGATTTTGATGCCCATTATTTCTTATTTTTTATATATTTTATCGTTTCTGCGTCGTATAAAAAAAGAGACACGAACGCGTTCAGAATCTATTATACATATGGTTAGATGTTTTTTCGCTCTTAAACTTAAAGGAATGGGATCACACGTATATAACAATATCGTATATTATGCTTGTAGAATGACTACATTCTTGGACAGCGACCGAATATAACGACCATCGTACCACTAAATAATGTCCAATATATATATATATATGATATATAGATTATAGTTTTTTTTAGTTTTATAAGACGAATTTATTTTATTAATTTTCTTCTTCTCGTTATTGAAATTCCGATTGAATGATTTTGGATCATCATCAAAGGCTTGAACAGACAATCAACAATTTTTTTCACGAACAATATACAAATTGAAAGCATCGTTATAATGCAAACGTTTTAAAAAAAATAGCACGTTCCAAAAAGTTTAAATTTCATAAGAATAGTGGAATATTTTATCTGTTTATTATATTTATTAATTTTTTTTGTCCGTTAGGTAAAAATATGAATTGTTATATACATTTAATACTTATAAATTATAAGATATAATTATATAGATCAAATTATTTGTGGTTCATATTTTATGGTTAACACTTTTATTGATTTATTGAAATGTTGTAAAATAATTAATAGCCGATTTCTGTTAAGAATATGAAATAAATGTTTTCTATAATGTAGTATTTAAACAAAAATCGGCATTAGTGTTTGTACTTTATTAGTTTTAAATATGCAACATCTATGTATGTACTTTGGTTAAAATAAGAATAAATTCAAAAAATCTTATTAAAATAAATGAGTTCTAAAATACTAGATACCTATAATAGAAGACAATTTGTTTAAAATAGGATCTAAGCACTATACAAAAAGGAAGTGGTCAACTGCAGCTTTTAGATTTCTATTCTAGAACGTCAATTTTTTTTTAAATAAAGAATTAATGACGACAAGTTGTTTAAAATGCTCTGATGGTGTTTAATGTTGTAACAATACAGTGAAAATAATTAATAATACCTAAAGTTTTATATTATATTAGTATTTTAAATATAAATAAAATAAACGATAAATGTACATAATTTTTACTTACAGCTATAATAATATATTTGTTAACCATAAAAATGTCAAGGCTTTATGTTTTCAAAATTTGCAATTTTTTTTTTTGTTGATTTTTTGTCTGACACCTGATGAGGAAGAGACCAATTAACAAGTCTTCTCGAAAAAACAATAATATTTTATAAACGCAAGAAATAGTTAATTGATATACACCATGCACGTGATGTGTAACATAAGCAATTAAAAAAAGATTTGTGTGCGCACATTAAGGACGTAGTGTAAACAATAAATTATGCATACGGATTTGAAATGGAAAGATATATTAAGTAGTTTGGAAATATACACCTAATACGTTTATGTATAAATAAATATTTATATTATTTACCCGATCATGAATAATGTAATTAGAAAATATACTGTACATCTGAATGAAAAAGGTAATTAATTAATGATGAATATTATATAATTGATTGTTGGTTTACGTCTTCGTAGCCACAGCGGTCACATAATAAAGGAATGAATAATTAAAAGACAAAATAAACTCGTATATTTTGTTCATTATTATAATTATTATAAAAGCGAAGTGACAAAGACAAAATGTTGGCACGAAATTGACATTCTAATTTCTCATGTCAAAATGCAATTGGCAGGTTTATAAACATATTTTTTACGTTAATTCGGCTTATCGTGATAATTTGTCGATTAAAATAAGTATATTTAATAAGTTTTAAGTATGTATTATCATCTTACGGTAAGAGTATAAATACTGGCAAAACCTTGGATTTACGGGTAAATCCTAGGTTTTACTAGTATTCAAATTTTTATCGTAGTATAATATATATGTATATATTAAGCTATTTTGAATAAGTGAAAATTATAAATTTATTGTATAACATTAAAAAGTTATTGTGATAATATTGAGCACTATGCTGTTCGATAAGTTCAAAAGTTTACAAAACAATATAATATTATGTGACGACGTGAGAGTTCGGTTAATTTCTATACGATAAAACTTATTATTGAATACTATAAAATACTTAAATACCTATAATTTATATATTTTCTCCGAACTTAAAACATTTTAATCTATAAGTACACAAAGTTTACAGTGCATTGATTGTTGAAAAGTTAGTTTATGAGTTTACAGCGTTATAATACAACGACGAATGTTTGTGGGAGAGCAGAAATACGAGTGTTAAAGTTAGGTACGGGGCGTGCCAGGAAAACTCAACAATTATTTTACATTGAAATTACATTCGAAAACGTTTGATATTCATGAGACACCTTGTACACACATTAAGTTCCCTATAAGTATCGGTAAACGTAATATCTTAATGCGGCTTGTCCACGACATACGTTCCTACGTGCATTCGAACTCGGCACTGATATGTGTATATTATCATAATGTTGTGTGACTCGAGTACAATATTGTTTGTATTTATTTTTATATTTTATTACGTTTTTAATGAAATCTTGAGGCGTGCGTTGCAGTGGGGCTGTAGTATAAAACATCTCGGTGCTAAAGTTGTCGAGCTTTTTTTTCATTCGCACAACTGGAGTTCCAAATTGTCGGTTAGCAGTAACTATACAGCAGCAGAAGGGCTGCGATAATGAAACGCGTGTGTAAAATAGTGACATGTGCAGATCATTATTTCGTTAACGGTCGCTTAGAGCGGGGAATTTGTCGCTATAGGTATTGGTCTGCACTGGGCTCGATATAATAAGAATGCAGCCGTTTAATATTATAACCGCTTCGTAAATCGTCATATCCGTGCACATTCATGGTCAATTTAGACACGACTGATATGAAATCGTCCGCATATTTAGGGACTATTTCCGAGAGCACGCCAAAGCGTAATTTTTTCGCATCTGCTTTCGAATCCACACGCGTGTTATAACTATTTATTATTCATACATATATATTTTGCGCACATAATATACAATTAAGATTTTTAGGATTAATGCCACTTTTGAAAAGAAATTGTAATGACAATTACTAATAGTTTTAATGTATTATATCATCGTTTTATGTAAAATCTTATATAGATAATATATTAATATCTATGGGTACGATGGAACGTGGAAATATAGGTAGGTCTATAAATTATTATAATATTACAATGCGTCGTATATCGTATATGGTCGGAAGGCTTATCAAGACATTTTTAATACACCACGTTTTTAAAATACTGATTTGTGAGCTACGGTAGAGCGAGATAAAAGTATATAAAATATATACATTATAAATAGGATGAAAAAAAATCTATCCTATTAATTAAATTTCCGCTTTACTCATGGCTGTTTTGGCGGACCTTTCGTCGTATTTTTTAAAATACTGACTCACGTAGTGTTAAAATTAATTGAAATTGATTTGATATATCATCCAACATCTAGATATAAAATATATTATAACGAGTAGGAACATAAAATGTATGACCTAGATAGTATGTACTCGTTTGATAATTCCATAAAATATCATTATTAAAACATTTTATAGAATCATTATAAAGGTACCTAATATAATATATTTCATAGAAAAAAAAACAATATTATAATAGCTACTTAAATTATTGCCTACAAAAATTTATTAAACCATGTTCAGTTTTGTAAAAAGTTGTTTAAAAAATTAATTAAATAGGTTTTAATTATTAAATAATATAAGCAAAAATATGCTTGTATATATCGATCACTCTTTTAATATATTTTTAGAATTGTTTTGAATTGCTAGAAACCTGAATTTACTTATGTTAACTCGAATAACAACGGTATTAACACAGAAATGTTTGTTTCAATTATTTCTGCCAGCGTTTAAACTTTGAACACCCGAATACATCAAGCAAACAAATCCGAATAAATAACACAGATTCATGCAAATCCCTGATTACAATAAATGTATGCGTAATTTAGTTTTGTCTCGACATAATGATTATGATAAAAAAGATATTTTTGAATTTTAGATATAGCATATTAAACCATTATTCACGACCAAAACCATATCGTTCAAACTCATTTGTAGAACAGCGCCATCATGATTTTCGTCACATCTACATATTCAATACGCTCTTGTATTGCGTGCATTCTATTTAAGTACACTGTCATGATGTCCTTCCGCGAGAACAACTTGTCACAAATGTTGCAAGGGATGGTCGCTAACTTGGTGAAAATTAATTAATTTTACGATGACGTGTATTTTTATTTTAATGTTTACCATATTTTTTATTTTTTATATGTCTGATACACAATTACATGCCAGAGGAAAGAAGAGCGTTCCGAGCAGTTTTTGGAATTTCCAGGGATTTGAACAATAAGTAAGCAGTACCTACATCTCATTATAAGGGTCCGATATACACAACGTCATAGGTACCTAGTTTTTCTTTGTTTTTTTATACAATTGATCAAACTTTTTGTTAGAATGTGTATATCTAATTTAACAATAACGCACTTCGAAAAAAAAGTCCCACAGTTCAATGCTTTTTAATTATTATTTTTAGGTGCAACGTCTTACTTATAATTAACGCTAAATTGATTTAAGACAATGATTTTTTCTTGAAAATAAAACCGATTTTAAAAATCATTATCCAAAAAAGTTTTCCTGGGTGATCTATTAGATCTCATCCCACAGGGTATAACTACAAGTCATAGCAGTGATTGTGTATTCATGTGGGATGGGGTAGATGCGTTCGTATTTAGGGACGTGATATCGAAAGAAAAGTATCGATACTTTTACTTGGTATCGAATCGAATAAAAATACTGATATGAGTAAAATATTGAAACAATAGAACCGATATAAGTAGGTATCGAAAGAAAAGTATTGAATCGAATTAAAATACTGATATGAGTAAAATTTCGTAACAAAAGAACAGATATGGCGATATGACTATGTGTTATGTCTAAATGCGACTGAGTATCGAATATAAAAATATTTTTAATATTATTTTTTTTTCCAAGTTAAAGAATTCAAAATTTTCGTTTATTTTGTAACTAAAAGTAATTATGAAGCACAGATACGAATGCTATCTATAAACAATTTAAAAATTTTTCCGCTAGGGACAACTTCTCCCTATGCGGTGTTAAACACACCTCTGATTAAATCCTATTCAAATGTATTTTAATAAAATAAAAATCATTTAATACAAACAAATCTCATATTTATTATAGGTTTCATAGTTATATAATTGTAAAGTAGGTATCGAAAAATAAATATAAATTATATAATAATATTCAAAAATTATTTATTAATTAAAACCATTGATCTTCAGGTAGATCGGCTAAAAGTAAAATTTTTTCTAAACGAAAACCTGTAAGACGATTTCTTGTTTTGTCATAATTCCTCCGGCTTTTGAAAACAGTCTTTCACTGGGAACTGATGTTGCAACTATAGTAAAAAATATCCTTGATTGTTTATATAACATGGGAAAGACTGTTTTCATATCTTCCTATAGTTCTAAAGGATTTGACTTCAGTGGAGACACGGAGTTTGACAGATATAATGATAATTCATAATTTGAAAATGAAGAATATTTTTTCTTTTTTTGGCTGTGAGCTAGCATTTTATGGTGAGCCCAAAAATCATAACTCTCCACATTTTCTTTAGATATTATCACCTTTCCTTCTGATTCACTAGATGATATATCTGGCTTTGATAATCTTCGAAGTTCCGCCATAGCACTTAAACAAGCAACTGGATCACTAAAGTGAAGATTTTTAAATCTTGGATCCAAAATTGTGGCAATAGCGATCGGTTTCATTTGCTAGATCAGTTCAAATTTTCGAATTATTTCTGCATGCAACACATCTTTGATTTCGAGCAAAACATCAAATCTAGGTTGGATTTGGGCCAATTGCTTTAATAGGCAGCTAATAATAGGGATCACTTTTGAGATGGTAATATAATTTTCCCCAGAAGATTCTTTTGTGACATACTTCAATGGTTGTAATAATTCAATTAACTGTCGATAAATATCCTTTTCTATGGCGGTTGGCATATTAGGTGCAGTTATATCATTTAATAGCATTGGACTAAGAAAAGGCACCATTTCTATAATTCTTCTTATCATAAAAAAAAACTAAATTCCACCTAGTTGCGACACCTAAAATTAATTTTTGAAATTTTTCTTCAGGAACTTCGGCTTTAAACTGTTTTTTTCTCAGTTGATCACCGTTGATGACGCTGTTTTTCACCCATTTTACAATTGCTCAAACTTTGGAAATAATGGGTTTTATATTTTTTTGACTAACTGTATGTGTTGTCACTAAGTTAATGGTATGAACAAAACATGTGGTATGTCTGCTCATACCAAAAGTTTTATTAACGGCAGCAACTACATTTGCACCGTTGTCCGTTACAACAGTAACAATTTTATTCTTATCAATTTGCCAGTCTGAAAGAATTTTTTCTAGAATCTCACTTATGTATTGGACAGTTTGTTTTTCCTTCAGTTCTGCAACCGCCAAACAATATGATTTAAGAGATATATCCTGGAGGTAGTGTACCGTCACACTAAGGAAACTTTTTTCGTTGATCGTTTCAGTCCACGAATCAAATGTAATACACACATGTGGTGCTGCCAACAAACAACTCTTTAATATTTCTTTTGAGACTTCATACTTATTATCAAGAGCTTTTTTCAAAGTAGTAATCGAAGGGATTTTATATGATGACGCAAATTCTTTGAATAATCTCCTAAATCCTTCTCCTTCTACAACCGCTAAAGTCCGGTAATCTTTACAAATAAAATATAGCAAATACATAGTGATTTTCCTATAATTGAAACCACCCTCTGAAATACAAATAAGAAAGTTTTGTTGTTACTTATTTATAACATATACTAGTAAATCTGAATATCAGTAAAAATTAAAAATACTGCCATAATAAGTCATAATCAACACACCTGCATATGAGCTAATTCAGTTGAACGCATCAATAATAGGCCGTTTTCAAGCCACTGATTTTTCTGTAAACAAATTTGGATCATCCATACATTTCTAAAATAAAATCATTTGTTAATATTAACGAATTGTTATTATATTAACATTTTTTCTTATTAATTATTACCTCTGTCTCAGATTCGGTATCTTGTACAACGGTTTTTGAAAGAACAACATGATTAATTTCAGAAGATTGTTTGCTGAAATGATAAATTATATGAATTATAATAATAAATATTAGTATTATATATATATGTGTGTGTGTGTGTGTGTGTGTGTGTGTGTGTGTGTGTGTGTGTGTATGTGTATAAGTTAGTAATATGTTTAATAATGGGTGCAATAATTTAGTTTTCACTATTCAGGCAGGTTTACATATTTACAATACTATAATTTTGAAAAAACCTTGAAATAAGTATAAATTTATAAAATGACTTACCTTTGAGTCAAAAGAGGATTAATTATAGGTGTTGAAATCAATTTCGACTGTTTAGCAGTAATTTTTGTCGTTGAACCACTCGTCCCGGGTTCCATTACATTTGAATGTTTTTTTAAATGTTCAGCCAAATTAGATGTGTTACCACAATATTTTATATTTTGAGAGCAAATTTTGCATTGTGCGATAAATTTGTCCACTTTTTTAAAATACATCCAGCACTTGCTCTTCGGAGGAGGCGTCGTAAATATGAAATTATTGTAACAGAAAGTAGTTGTAGATACAGTAGTTGCACATTAGCACGTCGCACTAGTTGATCGAATGTGGGCAGTGGGACGGCCCGGAATGCCGAAGCAGTCATGAGAGGACACTCGGACTTTGACCGGAAAGACCCGATATTATCGTCGTATTGAGTATTTAAATATTTCCCCGAATTTATAGTATGATAGATATAGATACTTATAGATATAGAATGTCAATGGTGTATTGTAGACTGTGATCTGTTGTCTGTAAAAATAAGTAATAACTAATAACTGTATAGTCGTATTGATTATTGTGTGATGTGTGTGAGCAAATCTCCCACCACGTACAAACCATTTTACACAAAAAGAATTGTTTGATACCATTCGAATACTTTTGAACGTTATGGAGGTAAATAAATGATTCGATATCATTCATTCGATACTATAATAGTACTTATTTATCGATATGAGTAAAGTATTGAAACTATGGTATCAATACAAAAAGTACTTTAAAAGATAAGTATCGATACTTTACTGGTATCGGTAGTATCGCATCGTCCCTATTCGTATTATACTTAAATATATTGTTGTTTCTTCCCAGTTGAACCTGCACACGTCCGTCAGCCATATTGTACTATAAATAATATCTATGCGACTGTACAAATAATATATTTATTCTTTTATTCGCATCCAAATAATTGTGTTTGAAGTCTAAAATATTGAACTTCATTCAAATTGGTTGGTTTTTTTAGGTAGATATCAAGAACAAACAGAGGTATCTAATAACTTAGGAGGACTGAATTCATTATAATATATTTAGTTGGTACATAATTGTTTTATCTGCTGATTAGATTTTGCATTCTGGTAGGCTCGAATATAAAGAAGACTACTACAACAAACTGTATACTTTTCCTATAGGCTACATTATTTAATTGTTTACAGATAAATTTCATAGAAAAAAATATAAGAGTTAAATAAGGGAAAGAAATTATAAAGGTTTATACGTTAATTATTGTTAATTATTTTTTTCTTAATGATTAACAGAAAAAGACTTCACACTACAAGAAATATTTAAGCATTACCGATAATTGATGATGTTTATATGATACAATTTCAATTTTCCTGGCATCGAAAAATATATAAATATTATAATAATACTGATATTATGTAAGTTTTGCATAAAATTATATTCGTATAATATACTATATTGTCATAGTCAAATTCGCGACGACGCGACGTATAACGTCATCGTATATTTGTAAGTGTATTATTTAGAAACCTTTTATGATTATTTCATGAATATTTTATCAGTAAGAATTGTTTTGTTTTTAAATAATAATATATACCGTAGTCTGTGAGGTACACAGAGTGCACACATTTTTGAATTGTTTTTATTTGTCTCTCACGAAAGCAAAAGTGTATGCATGAGCACGAGGTTTTAAATAATATAATACATATATTATAACAAACCATGTGTACGTTCTATATAAAAGACAGAGATATTATTGTGTAGGTTTAAGAGTGTTTAGCTTTTACTGCTGGAGAGTGCAGTGTAACAGAGTTGAAAATAAAACGAGGTCTGCGAGGGAATATTATACGCTGCGGGACGTATGCTTATAAATCATGATTATTATAATAATCTAATAGAAGGTATAATAATAATGTGGTAGGCACATAATATTTTGAAATTAAATACGTTAACAGTAAACGTAAAGCGAAGTGTCTAATAATTGTATTAAACTATATGATTATAGATCGTTGATAATATCTATAACGTTGTGGTTTTATCATATTACTGTTTTGCGTAAAAAGAAAATGTACAACGGGGAAAAGTGGATCATTCAAATAATAAAGTACAAAAATAGACCTGTTAACGAAATCCGTTTATATTGTGCACGTGTTTGAACGTTAGAGAGAAAAACCTCGGCCTCGTGTATGATGATATCACAGTCCCGTGCGGATTATACGACTGTACATAAATCGCGGGTTCAGCGTTTGCAATGTACGTACCTACGGAGGTATTCAAAGTTTAGGTCACGTTTATACATTTTTCATCGAATTTGGCGTGCAGCACAGTGTGTGCATTCGGGTCACGCGTTTTCCGCGCAGCCTCCACTCGACCTCCGGCGCATCTCTTCTGCCGGTCCTGTTTCGAAACTTTATGCATGCGACCCAACAGTCGACACCGGGCCAGGGCATCGGTCCCGCGGGCCCGACGACACGCAATAATATATAATATGATAAATAACAGTCTGCGCACGATTTCGTTTTTGAGCAACACTCGAGGGGCCGACCGCAGCCTCCGGCGGGAGAGCGCCAGACTGTACGACGGCAAATGTGCGGAGTGTGAAAAAGGCACCGGTAAAATGCAACACGCAGCTACATTATTATAGTAATATAAAGTATAGAGACCTGCCGACAGACGAGAACGTTTGGTACAGAATTGTTGTTTTGATTTCTATAATTATGTATAATATATTATATGATATTATATTGTACTACGATTGGATTCCTCGCGTATGTTTTTTGGTCCGGCAACGTCTTGTTTTCTAGTCACCTTTAGGGCGTTTAATTTAAATTTTCGAAATTTTACCTTTTATTCTCCAATTCGTGCAATTTATTATTGCTATCTCCTCCTAAACTTCTGGATCAATCGTCATGAAACTTAAAATATATATTCATGATTATCTGAAAGGTGTATAGATTAAATTTGGCATTTATAAATGCTGTTATTAATTAATTATGATTAATTACTCATTTAAACATTTTATGAACATGTATTGGGGATTTTCTAAGCATGTATGTGTTTATTTTATGCTCTCACGTTCAATGGAGACATTTTTAGCAACAGTGTAGTGAGTAAAATAAGATAAATATAAATAGTTACGAATATTATAAAATAATTGGGTTTTTAAAGTATTCACTAATGGATCAGTTGGAATAGTAACTGATATAATTTACGATGCAAGTATAGAAGGAATTTATTACGAAAATACGCCACTAAGTGAACAAGTGGCTTTTCTTAAATATACTGGATGCAAACTTTATGGACAATCTATTTCCATTGCACCAATAACATTGTCTTTAAAAATGGTATTTCTTGCTCTCGAAAACAGTTGTTTTTGATGCTAGCTTATGCTGTTAGCATCCATCGATTGCAGGAGATAACATTGGAAAAAGCTATTGTTGATATTAGTGATGCCGAGTTTCAAATTGGCTTAATGTATGTTGCACTCTCACTTGCAAAAACATTAAATGGATTATTGTTAAAGCCATATTTTAATTATGACCAATTATTGAAAAATAATGACAGTAAAGCTATGACAGGATGCCGGGATGAGCTGCAACGCTTGTGGAATTTATATCAAGAAAATTGATATAGCAATACATGAAAATACCTTTTTATTTAAAATTTTATGTTTTATCTCAATCTAGAAACCAATATATATTTTTCTCGTCTATGAAAATGCTGTGATGAATCAGTCATAAATTATACTATAGTATTATACTGTATTGTGAATTATTGTGATAATAAAAAATATATATTTCGTTAAATATATGACAATTTGATTAACTCGCTACCCATCACTCCGCCCCACGTTTTTCCTAGTAACAGGTAACAATTAAACATTATACATGTGACTTGAAGTGCGGTGTGCAATTATATGTACCTATTATATGCTATATACGCATGTATGTTTGTATGTATAATGTATATATGGCAAACGAGTGATGTAGAATAAATGTGTAGTTATTTCAATCATACGGCTCAGTAAATCAAAACGAACGCGATGTGTGTTCATCTGTCCTCTTTAGTTAGAAGTTATTTATTGCTCAAACACAATGACTTGTTATACCTAGCTCACGAGCTTTAATGGAACGGTACAAGTTTCTTTAGATGTAACCGTTCAAAGTTTGTTTCTTCAGCTAAATTATTTTTGCTGTACTCATCTAGAAATGAAGACGCGCATAGATTTATTTCACGATTTAATTGAAATTCACATATTAATCTCGGAGCACAAACGTATAAATTATCAAACCATTGCTAAGTGTGTATACGTGCGTGTGCATGTATGAAAAAAAAATATATGAATAAAACACTTCATAACAACTTCAAACCCTGCTTGTAAATAATGGAGTTTGAAAAGTAGACTAAACAAATATAACATTACTAGGTCATTAGGTACATATACGACATACATACATATATACATTTAATTTCAAAAGTTATTTCCATATAGAACCAAAGAATACATTATTTTATTATAGTTTAACACATTTTACCCTAATCTTGACTCTTTATAAGCTTGAGCTTATTTTTTTTTTATATAATTGTGGCCTGTGGATAATTTTAAATATATGATTCCTATCTGCTCGTATTTGATTATTTCATGGATATTCAGGTTTTAAAGATTATTTAGATACTTTAACTTAAATAAGTCACTAAAATTGAGATATCATTTAAAAACAAAATTCTGTTATTATTAAATGAAGCACAAACGTTAGATTTAAAGAATATATTATATCTACTAGTTATTTAATTTATATTTAATATACTAGCTAATCCTAAGGTGTTACCAATAACCGACTTTTCCTTTTCTGCGTGTGTTAATTTTATATTAATCATTTAATTTGCTTATTTTTTTATTACTTATAGGTATCTACAAGTTGTACATTACAAACCTTCCATTTAAATAGAAATAATAAAAAAAAAAAATCCCTTGCGTTTTTTATTTAATTATCTATTGTAAGATTAGCTATCATTCTTTTTAATATATGTTATCTATTGAATTGTCGCTATAACTTTGAATATTTGTTATATAATTATACAAATTATGGTAAAAAAATATTGTTCTATATTAAAGGAGAAACAGAAACGGAAAAAGCCGTTGAGAAGATCTCGATGTTACCGAGAAAGATAGTTTAGAGAAAGAAAAAAAAAGAAGTCTCCACAATATTTATTCAGATGCAGGTTAGTATGGTCTGAATGAAAAACGAGAAGGATGGAGAAAAATATGTTTGGTTTAAATGGTGGAATAGAACAAATTTATAAATGCATTATATTTGATTACACTCGGAAAGGTCATATGAAAAGTCTTATAATCTGCAACAGGACCATAACGTAGAATTTAGAAAAAAATATTTTTATTAATATGCTGGGTCGAATGCATAAATATCAATTGCAGTATAGGTTAAAAGATTATTATAAGAATATATTAAAATAATTATTAGGTGCATAGTTTTAAGATGGAAATACTAAATGGTGTTAAATAAATTATGTACCTAATATTTTACCGTGAAATATCGTGTCTATTATTTTGAGCAGGAAACCGGAAAGATTATAATAATAATTTTATTATTATTATTATTATCTTATATCACGCGCGTTATTCGGAAAGAAGATTTACCCATGCTCATAAATGCCTTTGAAACATTAATCGGCCACTGCTTGTGATGGGGGGGGGGAGGGGCATTCCAGTAAGAGTTCTAAACGGAATTTTGTTAGACCATCAACAGCTTATAAATACCTGCAGCTAACCAACGCCGATCATATATTTATATATTTTTTTTTATTTATTATTTATTTATATCATACATTATTGTTCCGTATATATAAATATATATACGGAACAATAATATAACAACGTTGTAAAGATCGAGCACGATGCACCATATAATATATACGTATATAACAAGTATCGTTACTGCCACATGTGTATTATATATATATATACACGTATAATGTGTATTCCCACAGGTCGTTCAGATAAAGCCTGCCGTATGCAGTATCCGGACTCCGGAGATACCGCTCAAGAAAACCTTTATTCAAATACCCCCAGGACCGGTCAAAAGATACTACCTACTATTAAATAGACACGGATCTTTGTATCTAGATGCCAGATTATAGTATAATATTTATGAACCTCAGGAGCATCGCGGTGTTTATACACATTTCAAGTAGGTATATAAAAATATCGAATATACGTTCGAACACTTGCGCATAGTTAATTTAAATAATGTTGTTGATCTCGATCAAATTTATCATTTGCCTTTTACAGGAATATTTTTCTTACAATTGTGAGTGGTTTTCCATAGTGAGTATTTTATTTTAATAAAGACCGTTGATATTTTAGTGAATAAAAAAATCGTCATTAGATAATATCAATTTTAAATTTATAAAATTTTTCATAACAGGTTTGCTATACGAAATTCAGAAAAACGTTCAATGTGTTCATATATAATAAGACTCACGACATTCAAGTTGTGAGTACTATCATAAGTAAATACAAGGTATGTTTATCATGTCTTATTATATGTCTTACTGTATAGAGATTAGGCACGACGGGAAATCGTTCTTCTGCCACATATTATATAGAGTAACCAAACGAAAAAAAGGACGAGGTGTTTTAAAAAAGCATTTTGGATAACAATTTGCAATAAATTGAACTCTATTATACGCCGCCGTCGCTGACTATATTATATATAAAATAATACAATAATATGCACGGCGGTATTTTAAACGATCCCTTGTCGAAAACAACTCGGACTCTTACTGCGTCGTGATTTATTGTATAGATACCTAAACCGTTATTGATAATAATAAATTGTTGTGTAGTGACTATTGAGTATGTATGTATACGAAGAAAAGCGATATACTCTGGCAGAATGTCGTTCGAGGCGAAACATTAAACGAACATATTATATCCCACACACACACACGTCTCGGCTATTACTTACACGGGTAAATGAACGATTGACGACTGTCAAGATACCTATAAAACCCGCGCAGAAAATTGATCCGGTGTTCTGCGAATTTTATATAGGTACATAATAATATATCACGTATACATACACGATTGCGTGTATAAAATATTGTCCGCACACGGCGTATATAGAGTAGACGACACGACGGACAAGAATGTTAATATTGATAGTGCCGCACTCGTCTATACTGCCGCAGAGTACAAAACTTTGAGCGACAATGTACAATAATATTAATATTATTATAACAATCAACACCTGGTAGTCGAGACACACGTCCCGCCTTAACATCAAACGATGTCGCCATACAGGCTGCTGCTGCATCACGGGCATCGTTCCATAACATGTATTATATATATATATATATATATATTTACTAAACGTGAACGTTGAAAACAATTTTAAACTTTTAAATTGTATTGCACATATGTTTTAATTTTGTCTCTCTGACGTAGCAATATACGTCTTACACGATACCAGAAGCTCAACTGAGTGGAAAATATTATACGTATAACCCTAGCCGATATGGTTTAATAAACAGTGCTGTTCACTACGGTTTACACAACTGTTGTACGATGAATTCCGCGTAAGGGTGTTTTGCTAATTTATTGAGTTACTGCAGAAATCGTTTTGACGTGAATTAAGCCTGTGAAGGTTTTAAGGAAATGCCATCACACTAAATGTTTTCTTCCTCTAGTCCACGTACAATATATTTTTTTTTTTTATACAATATAGACAAACGCATTCACTCAAAATCATTTTTTTCTGTAAAAAAATTGCGGAAACTTTGTGTAAAATTAATTCAAATAACCTATTAAAAAAAATATAGAGAGTATTATTTTTGAAGGTTAAACATATCAGTTCGTTTAATTATTATCTCAGAACAATTTAATATCTATTTAAATTTATAATTATTCTTTTTGAATACAAAGTCAAATTATAATAAAATATTAAACCACTCCCAAAAAATATTATCTTCTATAATTTTTGTAGGGATCTCTAACATTACTCAAAAATCATAAAAACAATTTTACGTTGATACGTTCTATGTTGCACGCGGATCCGAGAGAGAAAGCAAATATCACGCTGACATCCTCTTAAGGCCTTAAGTAAAAACGAATCTGGTTTTTTTTCATAATTCAAATATTTTATTTATATCATTATTCAATATTTTTATAGCTTTTATTTTTTCAAATTCCGACAATCTATATATTCTCAATTTCATATTCTAAAGCAGAACGAAAAATTTTACAATAACATTTTCAAACAACTAATTTGATTCGGTATTAACCTAACCACTGAAAAAAAATTTATATAAGCTAACAAATCACGCCATAAATTGCTGATTTAAATGTTTAAAAATATCAGCCTGTTCAGTGTTGAATTAATATTCAAATAATAATTATACTTTATTAGTATTACTATATATTATAATATCGTCCGTGCGCAGTTATGGGTACTCACCCCTTTTGTTGAGATGGTCCTCGATCATCACCGAGCTGATCATGTACACGTTACCAATGCTGCCGATGACGGACAGACCGATCATGATCAACAGTCTGGCCACCCTGCTCCATTCCATGCTCAGCGTGACCGGAGATACGGCGTCGCTGTCTACTAGCGTCCCGTCGTTTATCATCGTCGTGCTCATAACTGACTCCACGATGGCTTTGGACGTCTCGTTTATCGCGTTCGTCACGTTGCTGAGTTCTTCCAACATAACTTTCTAAAATTAAAAATAAAGTACAAGAATTATTACACTTAACGATATTAACATTTTCAGAAATAATATATAGGTTATTTAGTCTACATTTCATATTATTTAAACACACAACTATTATTATAATATTTTTTAAAAACTGTTTATCTAAATATGCATTTGTTAAATAATAATATTAATATTACGGTATTAACCACCATATAAGTACATAAATGATTATGTGTAATATACATAATATATATTTGTTATAATATATTAGATTTTGAGGTGGGTCGAAAATCCATGTCTAATGTCTAATGATTTCACAAAAATATTGTAGTTTTTTTTTCCGAATAACATTTATTTTTTAAATTTACAACCTCGAAACACATCGAAATAATGTATTCTATAAAATTATTAACGGTTATTATTTAGAATTTTAAAAAATAAACGCACCGTGTATTTTTAAAATCACTACATATTTCATTACGTTAGTTTGTTCACAGCAGTTGCAATAAGCTACGTGCTGACTTGGCGCCGTTATTTTAATAATTTTTTTTTTTTAGAAGTTCTATAAATGAAATTTAAACACGCTATTGGCTATAACAGAGAAGTAAAATAATTGCATGCGACGCCGTCCCCGGAGTTGATTAACTCTGAACAGATCGACGTCAGACACATTTCGCTGGTCGGCGCCATACTTTAGCCAAGGATTCTCTGCGAAAGATATATATGACAATGGGGCGCAGACGGGTATAGCAGCTACTAATAAAATTCCTTTTAATGAGTTTCTGATGGAAAACAACCTTGGAGAAAACATGTCGTATGCGTGCTTTAATAAACATGTCAAACGCCGCTACTGACGACGCCATGGTAAAATGGATCGATCTGGAAATGACAGGGAGAGAAAGAAGAAGAAAACCATAAATGTAAACAAATATACGACAAAATACATAATACTGATAAATGAATGGAAACGTTGAGCATTTTGAGTGGTCTGCAGCTGAACAATATGTTCGTTGTGACGAAGACGAATTTTATCAAATTCTCCTATTTATATTCGACCTTTGCTGGCTGTGTTGTCGATGAGAAGAAATATACGATTTAAAATAATAAATATATCCTATAATATCCCGTTGTCGCCACTGGCAAAGTTCTATAGTTTTGTAAGATTAAAGTAAGCACGCACACACACATTAAAATAAAATATAATATTTTTATATGCTTTAGTAAATGTAAAAAAAAAAACAATAAGACATGTTACCACATACCTATAATTCACAAGGATATTAAATTTCTAAATCTATTGTACATAGATTTATACCACAATGAAAATATAATATATAAAAGTAAATTGTACACGTAACGTATATTGTCTTATTCGATATGGATTATTTATTTTTATCAGAAATTTTGTTTTATGTTGAAAATTATTATTAAACCTATTTACCTGCCGTACTTTTATAAAATTAAATCTACTCACAAAAAACTTTTTTATTTCATATCCATACAAAATAATTTTACTACATAATATTCATCAACTTGATGTTTATTCAGTATGATTTAATGATGATAGAAACTGAACCAGAATATATAACATAAAATATTATTATGTACATCAATGTATATTTTTATTCACATGTTTTTGTAGTGCGTTATAACATATATAATATAGTTGGATGTATGCAAACAATATATAATACTACGTCACGTTTGGTCAACGTGAATAAAATATGTTGGTACCTACGTTATTGTTGGATTACTTAAATTATGTATGACAGGAAGTCAGGAAGATATAACAAGGCGTGTGTCGGGCTCTCAGAAAAGATTTTTTTTTTATCTTTTTTGCGGCGCAACAGAAGAATTCAAGATATATTACATATTATTATATTATAATTTATAATACATTTATTAAATGGTTTTGCAAGGTATAAGTTGTAAAGTTATTGCGAGACTTAACCTTAACAGTTAACGCTTATTGTTGAAATAATTGTATGTAATACAAATAATGAAAAGCATAGAAAATAAAGCTACAAATACGAGGTAATAATATTGACATTAATACAATTATAATCATAGCTAGTTTAAAAATATTATTTTCACATGGCAATATGTTGTATTTATTTTTTAATCCTAAAATTTTAGATTTTTAAAATGTATCAATGTATTATGTATATTACATAATACTCGTATAACATAATTATAATATTTTTGACAAATCATAGGTTATGTATTTATGTGACTAAATAAATTGTTATTGTATCAGGTACTAGAATAAAACACGTGTTGATATACATGATACACCTTATACAATTAATAACAATCGATTATTTCATTTTTTAACTTATGTAAGAATATTACATACAAGATTATCACCAAAATGTTTTGTTGTAGTAGTCTTGCCCTTGTGTAATTCAATAGTTTTAATTATATCTAATATTAAGTTTTTGGTAGGTTTATCGGATGTAAGTAGCACATATACATAATAAATATGACAGAGAAAATTATTTCCTAAAATATAGTACAGAGATTGAACCAAACCAAATTACCACGATGCATTTATAATAAGAGCGAACAGGATCGAAGACATTTGAATAAATTTTATAACATTTATATGATGTTTGTAATCTGTATATAATACGTACATAATATAATAGCTTCGAGCATTTATTTAGTACGAGTATATTAACATAATATAGATTATAGTTGCTATACTTAATGATATCATACGAATCTACAGGAAAGTTCAAGTGATAGATATACAATGCATATTATATTTTTCAACGATTCAACAGAACGAAAGGTTTTCACAATTTCTACAAAACACACAACAAATATAAAACAGATTAAATTGTGTACCTAATGCGGGTTTCGTTACGTCTACCGGCATCAAATTACAAAGAGTAATGAAAAGCAAACAAATACGTAAAATAAAGCGAAAGGAAATTTTATCATTACTAACATCATCCAGTATAAAAGCAATAAAATCAGGGTACTTTATATTATGTATATTATAAACAGTTATTACAAAACACTGTATGCCGATATGCTAACTATCAACAAATTAATACGAACTTAAACTTTTAAGTTAAATAATTTACTTATTGCGATCCTACAAAACAACTTATAGGCCATAGACACGAGTCATCCGAGTACCCGACAGTCCATTGCCGATAGGATTTACGACTCTAAACTTACCTTAACAAGAGTTCACTGACGATTAATGACTTACTGTCCGACAGGAGCAATAATGTTTACTTATACACCGAAGATGTACGTGTATAATTGTCAATAAAACGACAGATCAATGGTTGAATATTTGAGTGCATATTATAAAATATTATTTCTATCATAAAAAAAAAAAAATGGAAAAAATAATTTGTGAAGTTAAAAGTTACTTAAAAAAAGTATTTTTATTTAAAAGAAAATTAAATTTAACTTTATAACTAGTTAACGCACAGATTTGCATTTTACTAATCACATCCGAGTATCTTAAACACGTCATTTTGAAGAATACGTATAGGAAATTAGACTTTTCTGAGGTCTATGACTACGGTAAATCGTATTCAGTATAAGATATATGTTAATACGAACGAACGAAAGCAACGTTATGACGATCTAAACTTTAAAATTAAAAAAATGTCGACAAGTGGGTACCACTCTGCTGGGTAGATGTCGAGTGGGTCACTTTCATGGATGTGTTAAATTTGTATTCAATGATATATATCATTGTACACGAAAAACGATCTGACAGACTGTCAGCCTACATAACTAAGTATATATATTGTAAGGTTATTATTGCTTATTATTTATCATTTTATTACTATTAATAATACAGTAGGTTGAATACATTTTTGCAGAAAACATTGCATTTGAAAAATTAATTAAGTATATAAAATATAATAAATTATTTTTTTAATATATTTTTTTTTAATTTTTTGGTTACACTATAAACTACTTACAAAAAATGTTATTTTAAATTTTTAATCCTTAGTTATAAAAACTGAACATTTTATACATTTTTAACTACATAACAATTTGCAAATGTTCGACGATGAATTTCGGTCAAAATTTGAAGTTTAAATGGTTATAAAAAATAATTGTGCTTATATATTTTTATTATTTTTGATTTCATATTTTAACAACTTATAAATAATATCGTATTAAATTTTCAAAAAATTTTTAACCCCCTAAATACCAACTAGATTCACTTTTCTACCGGAAAAGATGCCAATGAAGAAAATCGGAGCACTTTTACTGCCCTTGAACGTGGTAATAGACATAAAAAAAAAAAAATACATCGTTGTAAAATCAATACATTTCTCGTTCAGCTCAGAATCTAAAATGCACTGAACTAACAATAAATAACCGATTTAAGATGAGACATGTATAGTTGATACTTATTATAGACAATTATTTTGACATGTTATATGGGAATATATAGACTATAGATATGTTAAATATAAATGTTATTCTGCTTTTTTATTTGTGTTATTATATTATTATTTACAGATCAGTATTCAGTAAAGTTAAAAAAAAAGTGAGCTTAAATCTATAGTAGTTTTTTGTAAGAGTCTAAAATTAAAATTTCGCCAAAATACCTCAAAATCTTGAAAATTTGATATTTTTTTAATTTAAAATTCATAAAAAATTTTCTGTTTAACCCTAATATTTTAAAATTTAACACAATATTTCCTATAAGTTTTTTTATCTTTCACAAAAAAAAAACAAAACTTACCGAAAAATCAAACTAATTTTTCATGAGCGTTTGAAATTAGACATTATAACCGTAAACAAATGATTTCTCAGTGTACGATTTCTTATTTTGCAATTAAAAAAATAAATAAATAACCGTAAATAATTAAATTTTTCACCAAATATTGAATTAGGTATTTTCAATACGCCGTAAAATTATCGAAATATTTTGACTTTTTTTGAGCTAATTGTAGGCATAAGACATTTTTTAATTGGTTTTTTTTTCTATAAATATCGATAAAAAAATGTTTAATGTGCCAAAAAGCTTAGAAATTTAATACAAGGTTTATCATAAGTTGTTATAATAGCAGTTATAATATATTAAAAATACATAGACACAGTTTTTTTTTTTATAAGCATTTAAAGTTTAAATTTTGACAATATTTATTAAAATCTTGATTATTTGCAAATTATTTTGCAGTTAAAAATTTATATGTTGAATTTGTATAGCTAAGGGTTGAAAATTTAAAATCAGGGTTCTTACTGTAACCAAAAAATAAAAATATATCTAATTTGTTTTTTTAAAAAAATAGACAAAATTTTGGACGAAATTACATATTTAAACGAAGAGTAGCAATGTTATAGTTATGTCTTTGGTATTTAAAAATGTTGTTCGTGGGTATTTGCCACTTTTAAATGTATGATATTATTATACATTATACAATGGCATTTTCAAACGCAATGTTTCCGGTAATAAATTATTTTAATAGCAATCATATTGTAAAATATAATTAGCAAATGGACTGACAGACTGTTTTTGCTCAGAATCGTTTTTCATATACGTTTTTATATAATTAAATTAAAATTTAACATACCTAATGGCAAATATACTATAGAGTAATACCCATTGCACACATTTTTTTACGCATTAAACTGCTACGGTTTTTTAGCGTTTCTAACAATATAATAATATTATTTTAAACGATAGATGCTGATTTATACGGAGACTAATTGAAGGTTGTTTAAAAATTGGTTCAGTTATGTAAAAAGAATAGGTTTACTTAAAAAATCATATTTTTGTATGTATATAATAATAGTTAAATTCTATATAATAGCGTGTAAATAAAATAACTACATTATTTAAAAATGAGTTTTTATTATAAATATTATTTGTATAAGTATTATAAAATATTCATACTACCTATATAATACGGGAGGAAATTACATGAAATGTAAAAACAAAGTTTTACAATTTCCATTTGCCTGCTGACGTATAATAGTTGTAATTAAAATAATTAATCTAGATTATAATTTTTGTATTCTTGTTTTCGAAGCAATTTATAATTGCAGTTTTTTTGTCATTGATTCATTAGGTTAGCAATTAAATTGTTCAATTATACTCTTAAACCTGTGTTTTGCATTATAATAATTATATGCAATGCATTATATTTTGAATAGGTATATATTTTGTTGGTAAGTAAATACATTTGAACTTTGAAGTAAGTACCTGCATGTGACAATTTATTTTATTATATTATCGTTTTATTTAAATAAATTATAAAAATATATGTTTGTTACTATGATGTCTATAAAATTTTATATCAATTTATAAATTATAAACATTAAACATAGTATGAATTTTATTGAAAGTTGGTAAATAATGTTTTGAATGAAATATTTTTTAAAATAATATATTATTGAATACACTTTGTTTATAGGATTAAAATAATAAAGACAATTATTAATTTGTTCTGTAATTTTGTTATAATATTAAGACATCCGTTTTGTGATTATTATAACAGCTTTTTATGCACAAAGATAATTTTAACTAAATATATTTAAATCTTTAGAAAAGTATAATAAGTAAAACAGATTACTGAGAGATTATTCAAATATGCTTAGAATTTTTAGGATTATAAAAATGAATACTTAAATATTAAACGTGCATATAAATTAATTAATCATACGGGGCATTTGAGTACATCTTTCGATTTAACTTTTCGTCGTTATTTTTAAATGAATATTAAATTTAAGAATATAAAATGGTTTTACACTAAGGCTTTGGAAGTTTTATTATTATTATTTTATTAACATACAATTCACCTCGATAAATTATTTTTTTTATAACTGTAATTGAATTATATAAAGTTTTTACATGCAATGATATATTAATTTAATTTAAATTTTTTTGCACTTTTGTTCATTTTTAAGATTCCTTTTATTGGTATGAACTATTATTGTAATTTTTCGTTTATACACACACTTGTTTAAATTGAATTATTAAGATTATAATCATTAACGAATAAAAAACAAATTTAAAAAGAGGATAAAAAATTACAGTTTGCTATACAAAAACTGTAAAGTAAATTCAGACCAATTTTGATACTTATAAAAATTTATTTATACTTAGTGATACTTATTTATTGTTTGTTGATATTTTGAGTTTTTAAATATACATTTTAATGATATATTTACAAATTAAAATGTAATAATAAAATAATAAATAATATCATGTAGTGCATTCAGTGCTTAATCCAAAGTGTAAATCTTGTTAATGTTGAACGAATTATAAATGATTATTCATAATTGGTTATATATTTAAAAATGTAACATTCTTGTTAGAAATTTTATAAGATTGTTTATGCATTACCACTGTAGATACATCTAATAATGAAAAAAATAAATAGCTAAATTATATATAATATATATTACATAAATCAAATTATGGCTAATATTATACCTATTAGATGTACCACCTATAAATTACAAAAACGCATAAAAAACGAAGAACATAAACCGAGCAGTGACCAGTAATGTCTCTATATAGTATATAATTATTTAAAGCATTATTGCAGGGACGTATTAAGGCATTTAGATTTTAAAAAAAATTTCTCATCCCCAATTATAAACTTTGATCTAAGGTTATAACTATTAACATACAATACTGATGTTACATAATATTATTATATAATGAACTAATAATTTTTTTTAGGTACCCACATGTTTTTTTTTAATTCATAATTACTTAAAAAAAACAATCTAAAATCTACTACCCTTACAAACTTACAAATATACTGCCCGTGGCTCTTGCTCTTTTGGATACTAGATACGTATCTATTACTGTTGCAGTATACAGTATATTATATTATATTTATTGTTATTATAATTATTCACATATACATTAATTACATTACTGTTTATTAAATTGATTAGATACGTGTTTTAATAGATTTATAAATCCGTGAGCGGTTAATAGTTTATTGTTATTGGTTAGATACTTAGATTGAACTAAAAGCTAACAGCAGCTGTGCATTGAGCCACTGAATATCATATTATACTATATACTATTATATTAAAAAAATCTATTAAAATTAGCAAAAACTCTTTAAAAAGTTTTTTGTTTCTTCATTCATTTTTTTAACAATCATATAGATCGTGTTGATAGAATTGAACATAGGTATTAGTAGTCTCGATACGTTTTGTAAATAGTGAAAAATCAACGAATTTTATATAAAGGTATATTCCGAACCACTGCCAGCAGTTGAAATAATACGTGACGCGTTTATAGGCCATGTGCATCGTCAATGAAAATGTTATTTGATTTGTATTTTCTGCAACAATGATATATATATATATATAGGTACGTCTATGCGTGAGATAATTTAATTTGATTTTTTTAACATATTACACAAATTCTAAAAAAAACTATTTATAATATCGTAAATCGGCAAAACGGTAAAGGGCCCATGATTTAATTGAAGGTTTATGATAGACAAGTGATACCTACTGTTTTCAACAAAATATTGCCCTTTTTGTCAAAAAAAAAAAAAAGAGTTACGGTGAAATGCGGACTCGTTAAACGATCGTTCAAAGTGTAGTAAAGAAAAACGTAGACTAAAGTCTGACGACGTATACCGGCTTACATGTTAGCACTCCGAGCGCCTGTACCGTGGTTTTATAGCCACGTGGTGGTGGCTTTAAATGAATCGACAGAGAGATACATGAAGTGTAATAGAATGTATGATGTCTAGTGTGTGATGCTGCGTATTCATATATACCTGCACGTTCATCGCCAAGCTCATATTTACACCACTCGATCGCTAGACTTTAAAAACGAGTTAAGCCAAACAAGCGTCCAAACGTCTCGTGTATATATATATATATATTAGGCGTAGGTATACTCACGGATGTATTTTTGCGCTTACCGTGTTTTTCGCATCGTGTCTACTTATTTACTCCTTGACTCCGCGGCGTAAACTGCGAACACTTTTACGAGAATGCTGCTATGCGTGTAACACATCACACGCGCTTGTCTAGACGATCATACGCCAGCCAATGAACAATATATAGTCGATTTTGTTGTTATCATTATTATTATTATTATTATTGTTACTGTTTTGGCATTAACCGGTGAAACGCGAACATGCTGATTTGGCACGGACGGGTGGCAGGCGGTGGCATATACATCTCCGACGATAATTTTTTTACCCCTCATGTGGACCAAGGAGTGTCGATGGTTTTTGGCCGACGAATAATAAATAATAATATGATTTGCTCCAGAACTATGGGATTGCAGACTTCTCCGACAAGTTAAATTGGCAAGAGTTATACGCCGTTACAGCCAGGGCGGTCGTAATTATTATTTATCTCACTAATACTATATATTATCACTACGACTACGCAGTGAAACGAAAAACATATTTTACGATTGCTTACAGTATTTGTTGCATTTTTCACAATGTTGTTTCATCGCTTTTTTAAAATAGAAATAACATTTTTTTTTCATTACTTTTATTGTTTACACTATGTAACAATTATTATACTTTATAATATTATAATACATGTACCTGTATATATTTAGATAACCCGTTTAAAACTTTGCGTAGAACGAATAATATAAAGAATAAAAACTTTTTGCTTAAAAGTGTAAGGGCTTTATAACGTACTATGGGTATGCATGTATATTATTTGACTTTTAAAATAATTTCGATTCTTTAATAATCAAATTGATATAACTATACTATTTTTAAATTCTCCAGAGAACATTGTCGAAGAATATACAATTGTTAGAATTATAATTATAAATTTAAAACGTACGATTTTGAGGGTGTGATTTTTTTAAATTCATATCCACTATCCACTTTAATTTTAGTATGGGGATTATCGACAAAAGTTTCAACAAATTTACTTATTTTAATGAAACAACTATTTGTACTTGGTTTATATGATATATTTTTAAATAAAAATACTTATAAGTGAATCGGTTGTTACTCATATTGTCTAAAGTATATTTGAATTATCTGTACATAAAGTTATTTCACACATTTTTAGTACCATATTTGTTTTACGAAGTATACTATCGGTACATACTGTAACAAAGAGATTAATTATTTTTCAATTCGATTTTATAGTCAAATTGTATAGTAAGTTATTAGTTTTGTTTTTATTAAATAATCGAAAAATAAATATTAATTTTTTTCCCAAAAAAATATCTGCATAATAAAAGCATTATAATATAGCGATATTCGGTTGAGTTGACTCGTTAAATGCATTGTGTGTGGATACGTCAAAGTTTTTACTCATACAGTACATAATAAATTGTTGTTGTGATTGATTAATGACATAATGTTTCGATACTTCTTTCGGTGAATCGAGTCTATATATTATATAAGTACGTATAGTGACGACGTGACGTACGAAAGTAAGACAAACATTTAGAAATATAAAATGTACGGGAAAATCTAAAGGTTTTTATTTCAATAACGTTCCGTCATTAATTTCGTTTAAAACCATTTAGGTGTAGCATCTAATTTTGAGATCCGTTCAAATATTTAAACAAGTTTTATTCAAAACTTTCAAAATCGATTATATTTTATGAAGAATATAACCTTACTATACGATATGGATTTAAAAAGACTAGAATATTTTCTTTGTTCTATGTTAAAAAATATTTTGCACATATTATAATTATTTATTAACACACACGTTAGTATAATATTTTTAAGTTTCAAAATAAAATACACCGAAAATTATGTAAACAGAAAGTTCTATTAAATTAGTATTGTGTTTTTTGTTTATAAATATGTTTTTTCCTTTATATAAACATTTTCGTCTAGTCAACACCCACCAGCAATATTCTTTACAAGCCATTAGGTTCAAATCACTATGAAAATTACCCCCTATACTCGTGTTTTCAAGCTATAAACATTTAACTTTATATTTCATCATTTTTATGTAATTTAATATCAACGCATACCGTTTTTTGTTGTCCTAAGTTACATTTTTGTACAGGATAATAATAAGTAAATTTAATATCATTGTGCTATTTTAGAATAATACATCGTTTTTTGATTAAATTTACAATTATTTAAAATAAAAACATGAACACCAAGTACCCATGTTTTCAGTTAATGCACTGGAATATTTTAAATGGTTTAGAACAATCAAATTAAGATTAATAAGTTATAACTTTTGGTAACTTGATAATTATTGTGGCTTTAACAGAAAACTAAAACTTGTAATCCATCTTAATATTGTTCAGACAATTTTAATTTAAATTTTTTAAAAACTATAAAAAATGATTGATACTTGTAGAAATGTTTCTTAAATATACTAAAACACTCAAAAATCTTTTAAAATTAATTTTTGTTTAGTTTTCAGAAAAAAGTGCATAATTTTTCAATTATTTTAATGCACAACACATTATAATTAGATATTTCACGATAAAAGTATCCACATAAATTATAAAATATTTAGTAATGAATTACAAACATATATATGACATAAAATAATGTATAGTAGGCATGTACTTATAAATTATAAGAATTATTACATGTTATTAAGATAGTTAATGATGCGACAAGTGGTGGCTCTTGTATATTTTACATAATGCCTGCATAAATATGTGTATATTAAAATAAAATTAATTTAGATAATTATATTAATTTATTATTCAGTAATATCGATAAGTCCAAATAATTATAAGTTAAAATACACAGCAACAAAATCCATTAATCATTTTCAAGTCAAAAGTTTGAATTCTATTCAATAAGTATGTAGATAAGATTTTTCCATAAATTAAATAGCGTACGAATGGATGTTATCTCAAAAATGATTTGATATACGAGACGTCTATCAATCGAAAAACTGTCTAAAAGTAGTTGAACGAAAAATTGAAATTGTTTATAAATCTTAACCGATTTACAAACTATTTAAAATAACCATATAGATCTATCTATATATATAATTATATGTATACGTTAGGAAACGTATATTAATTTTAAGTTTAATTTAATGAATAAAATTGAATTAAGCACATAGTTTATTTTATATATTAAGTTAATCTACATAATATGATTTGTAGGTATCGACTTTATAATAAAATCCACGGCTTATTGATTTTAATTTTTGATTATATTTACTTTTAAATTGTAAAACATTATCTTATTCAAAGTGACAATTATTTATAAGTAATGGCTGGTCGTTATAATTATTTTAGTGGAAGTTTATTAATTTAGGTCAGTACAATGTGGCGTGCCACAAAAGATAATTTTTTTTTTATCATTAGTAATCGGAGAATATTTCGGGATAACGATACACCCTAAAGTTTTCCCGAAGAATTAAATATCAGATTTTCTAAGCTTATTAAAATAATCGTTAAACTTGCTCTTGTTTAATGTAATGCTGTGTCACTTGCAGCGACGATGTTATGAATTTTAATAGTAAAAGACGATGCATTATTTTATTCATTTTATATTGTTAGAATATAATATTATGTATCATCTTATAATATATTGTACAATATATTCACTGTAAATTTTGTTATAACCACATGTTTCTAGTTTGCAGAAACATTTTATTTTTAATTATTAATAAAAATTTTAAGCCCATAGAATATTTATCTAATTTTACAAAATACGCATTTCAACTAAAATGTGTTGTTTACTTCAATAAAATTCAGTGCAAAACATAGACAAATACGTTTCGTGAGTAAATTTTTTTTTTTTGAATAGAAAATATTGCGATGAGTCATTATGATTTATTGTCTCGGGATGAAATCTATTATCTTTTAGTTGTGTGGCTTATAATAAGGAGACAAATGTTACAACATTTAATGACATCAATCGTTTTAGGACTTTTAAATTAAATATTTTATTGAAAGTAAGTAAAAAAATATGTTTTCAAACATTTGAAAAACTAGTATGTATTGGTTTTACTTTGTACCCGTAATTTATTTATTTATTTTATTATAACCGTATTGGTTTAGTCAAAAGTTTTTCAAAAAGTTATATATGATATTATATTGAATATTGATTACAAATTCAACACAGATAGTACTTTTAAAATAATTAATTTTTAGAATTTTAAATAAATTTTCAAAATAATTGAAAAAAAATATAATAATATAAAATATACGATGGTAAGATAATTTTTTACATCCATTTAAAGTTTAAGTTATATATTATATTAAATCAATTCATTTTTTGACATTATTAAATAAATAAATTTGATTATACTTTCTTTATTCGAATGCATAATTATGAGCTATAAAACATGACATTTTAATCCAAGGTTATTGAATTTAATGCTACGTATATATTATATTATTAAATATCTTGAAAATGTTGACTTGCAATATTTTTTTATGAATATTTTAAATATTTTTAATTTTATGGCAATCTTACTTTTAAATTTATTGTATAACTTGTGTAGCTATTAAAAATTGAACATTTAATACAATGTTACTCATAATAAATAATTTATTTATTTAAAAAATGATAAATTATGTTTAATATTTATGAGCACTTACAAATTTATTTTAAACGTCTTTTAACTCTCAAATATTCATCACATTCAAGCGTTTCGAAATATAATTCTTTGTAACATTACTGATACTCCTTGGCTTATAGCGAGCCAATAGCACTCTACGATCTACAAATAAAAATTGCAAATGAACTTGTGAAACTATATTATAAAAGTTTTCACACAAAACTCACATTGAATACTAACTCATTTATTCGAACCATGTCTTTAAATTGTATTACTAAAAAGAAACTACAATCGTGACTTATTACTCTAACAAAATAATTACAAATTTTAATCTTTCTAGATAATACGAGTACTTTATACAATTTTACATGGGATATTACCAATGGATGACTTCCCCTCTCAAGCGATTCTCGTTACGAATGTTTGAACCAAGTATTCAAAAATATGGTATTTAATATACATTTTTAAAAGTTCAAAAAAATCAGAATTTTCCAGAAAAAATGCGGTGAGCATGCTTGGTGAACCACTCTGTATAATGAACGAAAAGTAGTGTGGTTTGAGTGAGCACATTGGACAGTACGAAGTAAAGAGACAATAATAATATTTTGTGAAATGTGAATGTACAACTCCCAAAACAATTATTATTGTGACAAAATGTGTAGAGGTACACGCCATGCATTTTCAATATTTACGTAATATTGTAATAATCTCGACGATATTTGAATACATAAAATATCAGTTTGTTTTTTTATTTTATGCTCTTCAGAGAATTCTACTTCGTGGCTTATACGATTTGAGCATGCCCTTTTTTATACAATACAAAAAATTCCCCATTTTGTGAAATGAGCAAACACCTTGTCAGACAGCTCTGACGCATGCGAATCCTCATTTCGATAAATGCCATTCGATAAATTGTGCAACTTGTATACAATATTATAGTAGTTTAAGGAAAAAATTGAATGAAGAGTTATACCTATGACATTATATAAAGTATTATTATTTTAGAAACACTTTATTTTTATAAATTTTATACAGCTAGCACATATTTTCATCAATTGTGTGTATTATTTATCATAAACGAGCAAGCACTTTAACGACAAGGTTCATATGCGAGTTTGTATAAAAATAACGAATAATAACTTAAATATAGGTACCTACATATTATATTTTTGATCACTCATCGCAATACAATATGCAATTTAATATTTACTATGTAACTACTACCTATATGATTTATATTTTTTAATTAAATGAAGGATGAACATTGGTTAAGGACATTAGACGTTTTAAAATTTCTTTCACATAAAATGTGTGTGTATTTCGGAATATTAAAAAGGGTAAAAGTCTGGTTCGACATTGAGAATATTTTAAATTAATAAGCTAATAGCAGGATTAGGGAATTAGTTTTATTATGTATTATATAGTATAGATCGTTGTAGTGAGCATTGTGCAGGATATACTGAGCATGTTTACATTTTATTTAGATATTTTACGACTTGGAGCGTTATAATACTACTGGATATGAATATATATTTAATACAATATAAATCAATACTTATAATTTTAAATGGTAAAATATAGAGATGATATTACCTATTAATTTTAAAATAATATTAAATAGAGTTAGTTTAAATTTGAATACAGAATAATCTACCTGAGAACTGTAAGCAACTGAAAATGTATTTATAATGTGAGCGCCGATGTTACTGCATAGACCAATGACCCATATAAAACATACCATTTGGATATTAGACTAGATCAAATTACGAGTATATGTAGGGATTGCTTACCTGCATTTATGTAATTATATGCATCAGGCTAGTGACGTGATCATAGAATTAGTCTCTCCTAAATTATGAATAGAATTCTTTTGTGTACAAAAGTTTTAATATTTGATACTTTACAACCTATATACAAGTATACTAATGACCAATTTATCTAATAAATATATATGTTTTACTCTTATAAGTAATGTATATATTGAATATATCCATCTATCACTAGCTTACAGCATACACAATGTAAAAATTTATAACAATAACAAGTTATAAATTAATTAAGTATACGATTACTACAATAATAACTATTTACATACACATGACTATGCATGTATGCTTACTACATCATCGAGGAATTGGAGATTAAGTTCATACTTGCGTTCAGCTATTATAACCAATTCTATAGCCTTGTGGCTACCGGTGAATATTCATACGGTTTATGCTAGATGGATAGTGAATACGCTCCATCTGATAAGAACCACAATAATATAAGGATCCCAAATCATGGTACCATATTCCAGAGTACTAAAAACTAATGTACCTACTATAAAAAACATATTAATATAAGTGAGTGGTGACGAAATATTTTGATTTTGTTGACTGTTATAATAAAAAAAATCGAGTGTCTTTAATGCCGTACACCAACTTATTAGACAACTTTATTATGTCAATATTAGGTCTTGGATTAAGACTTCTGTTAAGGTTGAAATCAAAGAAAAAAGATTAAAACCAAGACCTAATAAGTAACCATTAGGATGTGCAATTGTAGAACCTAACAATCCATAGGGAAATGAATGAAAAGCATTTCTTAGAAAAAGACATAACCTGACCACAGTTATTATATAAGACTGACAGCTAAATAGCTATTGCTCTAGACTCTGTAGTATACAGAGTGATTCAAAATGTATATTACGGCCACTTCATAGATTCAAAATAAAGAAAAATGTATGATACGGAAGTTTTTTGATTTAGAAACATCTAAAATAATTTGCACATTTTATAATTTTTTTTACAATATTTTAAAGGAGTTTTGGGTGGTCAGCTTTAGAAGTGTATAATAACTTTAAATATCTCTCAAGCATAGAGTTTTGCATTAATTAATGTCGTTCAAGCATTAAAATATAATAAACAAATGTCTCCATATTATGTTTGCAAAAATATATAGGTACCCATTTGAGTTTTTAAAGTCGACCCTCTAAACCTCCCCCCCCCTAATATATTGTAAAAAATTATAAAATGTATAAATTATTTTAGATATTTCTAAATCAAGAAACTTTTGTACTGTCCTTTTTTTTTTTATATTTTGAATATTTATGTGATAAAATGGTTGTAACATTAATGTTGAATCACTCTGTATATAATATGAATAGTGTTTTATCTGAAAAAATAAATTAAATTGAAAATTATACGAAACACGTATGTACTAAAAAGACCAACATTTTTTTTTGGCCGATGAGTAACTTATTAATATGGCGAAATGTGTACACTTTAGAGTTTAATATAATATAGTATAATAATGAAATATATATAAAATAATATAACATGTTTAATGTAAGAAATTAAAAATATTAATAATATACTTACGAATAGATGTGGAAAAAAGTGCAATATTTTTTGTAATGTTGCGTGTCATTTTAGGAAATATATTGCGATAATACCTAATGGTTAAGCTCGTTATTACTTTATGTTTACCTTATAATTTTTATAATTAACATAATACAGCTTATGATGGATATTATATATTTCATATATTATTTTTATAATGCATATTTTTTTTTTATTTCAATAAAATACGTATTAATAAAACTGACAAGTTGAAGCAATAATAATGACTTCAATAATCTATTATACAATATGGTTATTACTACAATATATAAAATGCATGTTAAAGTAATTTTAAATGTCATAAACTGTTTATGAAGTGTTACGTTTATCTTAACTGTTGAAAAACAGTTGTCATATAGGTATATTAGGTAGATAAATTAAGTATTGACATATTGTAGTATATTGGACAGTTTTAATTAGCGTGTAATAATATATATTATATAAATGGAACATCATAAGACTAACAAGTTAAAATAAATAAGATATACAATAAAAGTATTAATTAATTTTTATTTGTGCAATTTAATTAACATCTAAATTATACTCCTTAATTTCTGAAACCATAGACTGAAAAATTGAAAAATTTTAATTTTATTTGCACTTTGAATTATATTATATTTATTAACAAAAAAATTCAATTGATTAGTTATTATACATTACATAGTAGTCTACGAAAAATCTAATTACAAGTAGAATTATTCAGTTTCTTCTTTAAGTTATTGTTTTAAAATTGCGCATTAAAATTTTTAACGAGTAACCGTTATCCCGAGAAAGAAAGTTGTATAATATTATACGTGCATGTTATAATAGCATCTTAAAAGTTTAAATTATGGTTATTTATTGTATTAACATTGCACAGTGAACTTGACGGTTACCTATAATCGGTCAAATAAAACAATAAAAAACATTGCGAGTTTATATATATATGATTGGACAATTGAAAACTACAAGGATTATTTAGCTATCAGTATGTATTCATATATGTTCTGTGCCGTCTCATTGTTAGTTTCGTATTATGTAGATAATTTTAGTTTACCAGAAGTTCTAAACACTTATGATTTATAAGCAAATGAACAGAGAAACCTCATCTATATATTGAAATAAACTGTAAATATATTATAAATCAACAGAAACGTTCTAAAACTATATTTAATTACATATTATATATATATATACTATACAGTTACAAGAGTTTTTTACGATTAATGTATTATAATATAATTATACAGCGACCACTGCGATATTCTAGCCCATGCACTAGTTTTAATCAAGATGATGCAATCTGCAATTAAAAAATATTCCTTTTAACACGCCACTATAATAGTGTTTGCCTTTACTATATAAAGTTATATAAATTGTGATATATTTGGAATAAATTTTCCGCTGGTACTCATGTCAGAATATAATAAAAATTGTTAAATTTTTAATATATTCATGAAAACAGACCATTATCGAGCTTAGCGAATATTGTTCAGCGCTAAGACAATATTATTTCACTCGTCGATTTTGAAAAGACCCAACATTTTTATTTCGTTTTTAAAAAAAAAAAATTATAAATTTATCTTCATGTCTCTATTATACGTTGTAGGTAAATGTAACATACAAGGCGCATCCTATACGTTGTATGGAATATTATCGCGTTTGGCATGCTTGAACAAGATCACTCCACGAAATGATATATGTATGTTGCAGCTATAATAAGTAACTGTTAATGGAAAATCGAATGAACACATTTACCTATATAATATTATATTAACCAGGTTATTCAGTAATTGTGTACAATTCTGCACGAAAATGAAAACACGTTTTAACTAAAATTCGAAATCAGAATTATTTTAACAGTATAGGTAATATAATATTATATATATATATATATATATGTGTGTGTGTGTGTGTGTGTGTGTGTGTGTTTATATGCACATATAGTTTCGTGCGCTCAACGATGTATTATTATTAATTTATTATAATCGCCGGTGGTTTGTACAGTGCCGAATTTTGCATGGTGGTATTTGATTTTAGTATAAATTATAAATTACGTATTCCCACCTAACTCTGGGATTAAAATTATTATATTTTGCGTATATATATAATATATTGTCATTTGTAAATAATCCGTTTTGATTGTCGTGTAAATACTACAGCGACATCCACGCTCTGCGCTTCACCAAATATTTGAAATAATATATAATTTTACAACGCACACAATATAATATAATATATATACACCGTCGAACCGTCTGATTGATAAATCGACATAAATTTCTCGATATGAATTGATAATATTATAATTTTTTGTTCACAACAAATACATACAATACATACCATACACGCTTGATGTTTTTACTTTGTATATAGTGAAAAAAAAATTGACTTTAATGGAACGTGTATTAGTGCGATGTTTGAATAACTAACATCAAAATATAATAAAGCGATAAACATTATAATTTATATATATATATATATATATATATATATATTATACACGTACTCCCGGGATATTACATTAAAGTATTAAACCGACGAGAAAATGGCTACCACGGTGAAAACTTTTATGGAGCCATATATATTTTAATGTTTCGAACTGATAATTACATAACAACAAAGCGAGGGGAAAACCATTGGACGTATTATGTTTACACGAATTCATAAATTATAAATTTTGATATATACAATATTAATTTGAATGTCTATTGTGCAATGCGTATATGGACTTCATTGATTTACTTTTTGCAGACTCTGAGTGGAGTAATTTGCACAGAAAAGCGCTCCAATTTACAAGTAGGTAGGTAATAATTATTCGTTTTCATTTTCGATTCACACGACTTTTTATGGCTGTAAAAATAAAAATAGTAAATTGACTACGTAACAATACTACATTTCTATATTGTATATGTATAAATACTCGTATATACGTTAGCCATTGAACATATATTGTGCTAATAAAATAAGTCGAATAAGAATTATATAGAACATGTTTTTAACGTTTTCTTTTGGAGAAACTCAACTATTCCTTGATAGAAACGTTTTTCAAACTATTGATAAAATTGTAGATGTTAAATCAAAAGAAATAATGCACTACTGCGTATGTATAGTGCGTCAAATTATTTGACATGGTATTTGCCATTTGGAATATAATTCTCAACAATACTCTAAATTATACTATATCAAGAAAACGCTAATTTAAATATTTGTAGAAATGTCAAGACATGTCTATGGTTATTTATTTCTGAATTACATAAATTACAAATCAAAAACTAGTGTTGCAAAAATATTTCTGTTTTCTGGCTATTTTTTGTTAGTTTCCAGTTATAGAGAAAAGACTTGACGATTTTTTACTTTTGATTCTCTAAAGACCCAACTAGATCAAATTGTCTTCCAAAAATTATACTCAATGTCGAAAAATTGAATGAAATCGTCTGCTCTAATACGTGACTTAGAAAAATAAATAAAACACTTATCATTGTAAAACCAATATTATGTCTGCCGTATACATATTTTGTGTACAAACTTCATTTAAATGAATCTAGAATTTAGTAAAGATAATTATATCCTAATCTAATAATTATTAGTTTTAATTGAATAGATGTACGACATTATACAATATTTAGAACAGTAATCACGTACGTGGCTCAAAAGTATAATATTATATTCTATCAGTTTTACATATAATATAAAATGACGTATAGCCATGTAAGCATCGTAGTAAATATTTTTTTAGCTAATTTTTGTTGTATAGTTCTAAAAGAAATGTTTTATAATCTTAGTTGTAATACAAAATATTTATTAAATTATATTATGCCGGCCAGCAACCATTTAATATTGTTGACCTGTGTTGCTGTTTTACGTCACACAAATAAAATATAAAGGTTGAAGGAAATAAGAATTGTTCGGATGTTTGGGTATTAAAATACATCCTGAAACGTAGATCGTTTGAATTGTTAGTTTAACTTTACTCACTGTAACGATATAAATTACTACAAACATTACAAGTAAAGTATGAACACAAAATATTTTATATTTTACACGCTAATTGCAGGTACATGCAATTACATATTATTATTCATAGAATAATAAAATATATTTAGGCAGGTAGAATTGTATTAATAAAAGTGGTATACTGAAAAACCTAATGCCCTAATGTATAAACTGCCTGAGAATTTATAAGAGTTTGCAATAATTAAATAGGAATATTTACAAAGGCATTCGGTCGAGGATTTTTATGAATGGTGAGTGGAAAGAAAAACCCAACGCGATCATTAGCAGCGGGCTAGGTCCATTATATACTCAGCAAATTACTTTTATCGTTTTTCCACTACACAAGTACCGCTGATTTAAACATTTCACTAAATAACATTTTCAAACCTTATCTGGCATTGTTTATATTTTATTCGGAGTATATATTGTATACCTGTTTATCCACCATATATTAAAGTATATACACATTATACCTATAATAATACGCTACTATAGAAAGTTTAGGTAGTATATTATTCATATGGCAATACGTTTTTTTAAAAATTTGGTAATTTATTACCAACAGCTGCAATAATGTGGACTTATTTAGACCACTCTGCTGTGCGCAGCTTACATTACGTTGGAGATTGTTGCTTTTTAATTTTTATACGTACCGAGAAGAGACAGAATTAATTTATTGTCACAGCTTATAAGTAATGATTTACTATCATTTAGCCAATTAGGTTTATTTAATAGGTTACATTTACTCGTATATATTTTCCACATTCAGCTATACAGTACTTACGTACAGTAGACGCGAGCTGATAACTATTTTAAGTGATTTAAATTAACATTTTTTTTTTATAAAAATTTATGAACATAATATTTTAAACTATGATATTACAAATAAAAATAATGTATAATACATGACATGCACTAACCATTATAGCATTACATTCATACAATATTCTTATGATATAATAATAAATGGTTTCAAATTGAAAGGAAATGATATTCGGTTCGATATTCTAAGCCATGAACTAAAAAATATAATTTAGAATAGTAATATAGATGTATAGTATTTTGATTTGATTTTTTCCACTATCTATTATTACTTTAAGACCATTCTCAAGTTCTTTTGTACTCAGATCTTTTGATATTCCTTTCACAAACGTATATAACTTATAGGTACACATTGATATTAATAAAATAAAATCAATCGAACTGCTTATTACTATGATATCGTATATTGTAACAACTATGTTTTTACTATAGAAGAAGTGATTTGCGGATTAAAATTACTTTAATTTTTAATATTAAACTTCATCTAATTTAAAACGTTAAACCTAATTACGTAGGCATTTATCCTGCTCAAAATTGTAAGTAAATTTCAATATTGATTACCTACAAAAAAGAATCGTTTCTATTAACAGCTATCAAAAATTTAATTTATTTTTATAAAACAAAATAGTAATGCTGAATTAAATCTTTTATAAGTGCGAAAAATTCGATTTAGTTGATAAATCAATTGGAAATCATTCATTCAGAAAGAATTAAAAATATATTTAAAATATTTTTTTGAACAAATGCAAATTATTGGTATGTATATAAATAATTTTTAAATACTCTTTAAAATATTTTTTTAATTTTACTTATTTAATTGTACAACTCTACGCGTATATATAAACATTTTTTTACATTTACATAAGAATATTTGATTCTTAAATATAAATACGTCCTGAAATATATGAAATTGAAAAGACATAACAAATACTTTACAAGACTGTCAAACAGTAATTTGACTTTCGTTTTCATGAACTATATGTCAATATCGTATCTATCTATATATCTATATATTTATATAATTATAATATGCATGCACTCTAAAGCGTGGGCTATACAGTGAGCTCTAAAGTAAATCATTGGAAACGTATCAATTAAAGCGCGTTTAACATTGTTGCATTTGGAGATTTGTGGAAAAATAAGATTCATGCATGGTTGGGCGGATAATCAATCATATATAACATCGATATTATTAAATTATTATATACGCACTATATGTACATATTGCAGTGAATAGAATTAGTTCATATACATTATAGATATGATTTGAAATATTAAAGAATTTATATTAAATATTTACAAAGAACTATAAATTTTAAATTATATTTATAATTACTGAGTTCTTAAAGACACACATAATAATTGTTTGCTTTTTTTAATCATATAAGGGCTACTTTATTATTTTAATTATGTATTCTGAAACAATATTTTGCTGAACACTATTTGATATATAAAAGGTACTGTTGCACATATCATACTTGAATCAATAGTTTATCATTTATTTATAAGAGTTAAAAGTTTAAGGCTAAAGTGCTATATACAGCAAATGGTTGCTCCACTACTTCGCTCATCAAAACTTTGAATAATAAACTATTGATTGAGCGTGTACAATATTAATAAATCAACATTTTTAGAAAAAAATATTTCACTTCAGAATATAAAATTAAAAATATGGTTTAATATTGTTTTAAAAAGAGAAAACATAAAAATAAATATATTATAATATAATGAAAAAAATATATAGATTAATAACAAAAATGCACCGTGTTACTCATACATAAATATTTGTGATCATATTATAAAAACGTTTTACTTTATATATCATGAAAAATAATGACAGAAAATTAATGTTAAACATTGAAAAATTATCTTATATCGGTAGATAAATATATTACATAAATGGTTATATGAAATTAGAAACAATTGATTTAGTACTGGTCTACCGTGTTTAAAAATCAGGTCAAAGTTGAATTCCAACTGAAATTATATAATTATTTATAGACAAAATTATCTTTACTTGAAAACCTAAAACCTAACTTTTTACATAAGACAAATAACTGATTTAAAACAAGATACAGTAATTAAAATCAGTAAAAAAAAAAAATAAATAAACGATTTTAGTGTTTAATGTTTATATTATAGATATTATATTAAATTGAATTATGAAAATTATGAGTTAAAAATTAGTGCATTATATATGTTGTATATAATTAGAACTTTAGTTTTGAATTATTTTTAAATAATTCTAGAAAAATTACATTTCAAAATAATCAATAATATATGATATATAATAAGTTATTAAAACTTTTTAAAATTCAAAATGAACATAATGTTTTTAAAATCGACTTAAAAAATCTTTATATTTAAAATAAAAAAGAATCTGACATTTCACGAGACGTTTTTCTGTAAGGCAAATTAATGTAGGTGCTAAAAACGCGTCGGCTCCGACATTATAAGAAGACACCAGTACGCCACACTTAAGTTTGATATCTCCGTCACTCATAGTTACCAAGTTCTTGATTATTACAAAAACGATTATTAATATTATATGTGTCGTCATCACGAACGCAAGAAAGTGTTTGTAGATTTAAAAAACTTTTAATAAAAAAAATTGAAAATAATATTTTTGAGGGTGTCTGTCTTACTTTTTTTCTTAACATTATAAAAAAAAAAAAAATTACATCAATTACTTAAAAAATGCGGAATAACTATAAGTAGTAACTTAGAATACGTCCTATTCTATGGTGTTTATTATTCAATATCATATTCAATTTTCTTTTATATTAAATAACGATAGCCATAAAAGTTCCACTAACAGGATTTACGGGACACTATAACTGTCGTCTTCACGCTATTCAAGACACGTCTGTGACTAAGAGCATATAATACACGCCGACTATTCATGTTGGCGAATTTTTGATAGACTTGTACGCAATAGAAAAATATTTTGTACATTTCATATGATAAAAAAAGGCTGTACAGAACTTCCATAAAAAATAAAGTTTATTCCTTTGATTTGTAAACTAAAAAAAAATACTCTTTTTCCGATTGAACTCGGGTTTCCTGTGCGTATGAGGCGCTCGTAAGACCAAGACGACAGACCTTGCTTTCGTGAGTTTAAACGCTCAATAATAATAATAATAATACCTATTTCCGCGAACCTTTGCCATATGCCCGTGAACTCAATTCAGGCTTGGCTCTCCGAATCCGTCGTCAAAGCTCATAATTTTTACACCGTGAATTCAGGCACACATCACGGAAAATTTTTTAGATTTCCGCGAACTCGGCGCGTCGCGTGTTCGACGAGACTTTAGCTAGGCTCGTGGGAGAGCATGCGGCGGCGGCGGTGGCGACGGCGACGGACACGTCCAATCGATAGAGCGCTGGCCGCCGCCGCCGCCGCCAATGTGGAGAACGGTTTCCGCCGCAAACAATCGGCGACGAGTCAAATTGTTAATAATATAAAAAAAAAAAATATATAGGGAAAGAAATTCGTTTTCGAACGAACGACGCATAATATTCTCTCCTGCACACGTGTTGCACCCAACACGCGCGGCCGCCCAACATCCATATAGACTGGAACTACGCGTGTATATTATAATATAGTATTATATAATAAATAATTACGTATCGACGAAACACACAATAATAATATTATCGGTTGACGATGACTGTCGTTTTTCGGTGCACGTCTTAACTCGCCCTACAGAGTTATGACGTAGATCGACTGCGCCGTATCAGGATCCCATGCACGGACCGCGCGCCGGCGAGCTGCCACCACATGAGACTGTTCGGCGGATCTCGAGAGCGTGGCAAAGTATTATTTTTATTCCGATGCCTCTGTCCACTAAAACAATGTTTTATCGACTTGGTCGCACATACGAGATGCCGTGGTCAGCGGCGTGGCCGTTGCGGTATGCCGGTACGGTTATTATGACAATTTTGTACACAAATATTATTAATAATAATAATAATATATTATTATTACTATAATTGAATTGATTGTGAAAAGTGTGATTATTCGAATGTGTAAGCAACGGCATTAGTCGTTTGGTCATTTGATATTGGTTGTTTTGTGTTGCTCGCGCATCGCAGTGAGTTTTCGACGCGTATTCCGACGCACCGGGTCCGTTTCAATTCCCTCGATATCAGGGCCTCATGCGGACCGCCGCTCGTAAGTACGCGGCTGGCCGTTGTTCGTACACAACGTTGAAGACAGAGCCGCTTTGTGTCGGGCCCCCGCCCGTGGTGAGATCCAAACATCGCTCTACCGCGTCGTCGTGATCGTCGGGTCTGTGTGTACACGTGGTGACTGACGTGTTGCGTCACGTTCCCGTGGACCCGGACTAGGAGCCCATGCGAAATTGCCAGCGATAAATACCAAGCCGTGTGGCGCCGCCCGACTATTTTGTTTGCGATGTTCTATACGTATAGTCACACTGTTTTAGCGCACGACAATCGACGATATTACGCTAAACACATTATTAGTATTACGTACCTATTATATTTAATATTTAATTGTCAGCCGTAAAACGCGAAATATCGTTTACGTTAATATTATACACACGAAGCCCGAGACCCGAATATAATAGGCGATACTGTTTCGTTGTAAAACCACAAAAATGCTTGATACCGAAGCAATAAATTTAAGTCAATGAAACGATAAAATTAGGAATGTAGTACAGAGAATAACGATGATGCGTAGGTATACATATTGTGTGTATTCATGACTTGTGGGGCAAATAGATGTATTGTTAACATGAGATGTAACTTGTCAGTTGTCGCACAGCCGTGAGTCATAAAACAATCCAAACTAGGAATAGAAGAGAACGCAAAAAGTCATCTAAAAATAACCTAACCAAAGATTTTGTTTTAGAATTTTAATTTGACGTTATAAATTATCACGAAACAAATTATAATAACGTCATTAATAAAATAAAAGAATTCCACGAATTAGGTAACTCAAGAAACTCCTTAAGTTAACATTTCTAATAAAAAAATAAATGTGAACAAAACATTTGTAAATAAATATTATATTATACAGTTTTAATCAAGAAGACTTTATACGCATATACATACCTACTAATTTAGTGACGATAAAGTCTTGTTGATGTATAGATATTATATTGTACAATGTTCATGGCTATTCAATTTTTCCGTAAGTATACCGTACCTATACTTATAACAAGTATCTTACGTAAGCTTTTTGACGTTTTGAGTCCTACTCGAGTTTAATTAGTAAACGTATATATATATCAAAAAGTTATAACTTTTTTCTTGTAAACCTTGTATACTGCTGTAATAGCCACGCAGTAGGTAAGTGTACGTCGTAATACGGAATTTAAAGTAAACTGAAGTTGGTGAAAGTGCGTAGTATTCTTACTTCAATCATAAAGTTCCGTATTTCGTATAAAGAACGATATTATACTTGAGATTTTATTACACAGACAGTATTCTATCGTTTTACTACATAAATTGTTTAATTATTTCTGCAAATTATTCGTTTGAATTGTACGTAATTATTCTAGTCTAATTGGCTATTACCTTAGTTATTTAAATGCTTTTAAGCGAATACGCCGTATTATTATTTTTAAACTAAGTCTACAATAATAAAATAAATAAAATGCATGTTAATTAAGATTTGTACAAACAGTGAATCGAAGTACAATAAAAAAAAAAAAATGGGGGAAGTAAGTAAGTGCTTTGCTATTCAGTATGTGTTGAGTGTACCTCGTATTTGAGTAAGTAATGAATGTGTTAAATTTTAATTCAATGGTAATTAATTAAATACGACGAAAAACGATTCTAAATAGAGTCGGTTTAACTTTTTGGTAACCAAGGTAAAAAAAAATTATTTTAATAATAATATTAAATGTACAAATGATCATACTTCCTATATTATTTCTCCAATTATTTTTAAAAAGTACTGAGAATTTAAAATTTTGACCTCTCAAAAGTACTTACTCGATCCAAGTACTTCTGTAGAAGTTGATGATTAGAGCATTTTTTTCACTAGGAAAAAATAGAATTCACAAACAAAAGTAAATAAAATAAATACACACTTCAATGTAAAATGAATACATTCTTCGCTCAGAATCTAAAATCAAATTATTTATTAACAATTAATGCAATTTTAATATGTTTATCTATTAGGTAGGTACATAAATAAAAATATAACTTATACTGAATTCAAATCTGAGATTGTCCATAATAAGTTAAAAAACAGAAGCTTTGTCAATATTGTCTTTATTAGTAGTACATTCATTTCGTTGTAGGTAGGTACGTGCATTTTGTGTGATATATTGATTACTTTTTTAGAATAATTCTTAATATTCTATATTGTATTTTAGACTCTGGGTAATCAAATGCTTTGCTCTTCAGACATGAAGGGTGATTTCTAGTATAAAATTTGATCTAATTAGCACTGTGTGGGGATGAGGTGAAAAGAAAATTGTTCTCAACACTTTAGAAAGTAATCGGGAAAAAAAATGTCATTGTCATTACGTGGCGATCCACAACGAGTGACGACCAATCGGAAAAATCAAGAAAACGATATAAAAATAAGTATTGTATGTCTTCAGACTTTTACATTTTATACAGACTAAATTGTATTGTATTACATTCGAATGGAATTTATCTGTGGTATTCTTCGAATCTGCATTATTTCTTCGATAAAATACAATATAAATGCGTTTTCAAAATTTTAAGAGTACCTATATTAAGCCCTTGTATAATATATTATTATATACGTAAAAAAAAACGCTGACATTTTACGGTAAAATCCTTGGCCTAACTATATCCGAGCTTGTGCGTAAGCTGCTGAAACATCCTGACGAAGAACAATGGTTTTTGTATTACACAAATTTCGACGAAAGGAATTTAAATTGTTGTGTTTCAAAAACAAATTATATACAGAAAAATATACATATTGTTATTCAAGTCATGTGTCAATAATTTCAGGTCTGTAGCTCAGACAATTTTCAACTACAATCTGCAGCTAACGTGTCCCGAGATTTTTGCTCAAATAAAAACTAATAAAGACTGACATTAATATATTTTTCAAAATTAAGAATTTTTATTCAAATAAAGTTAGACTTAAACATAGTATTTTAAATAACCTTATTAGTAATATTTGATAAAACACAGGTTAATTTACCACATATATGGATAATAACTATATTCTGAATAAAATATAGTAGTTATAAACAATATTAAGTTGAGTATAATAATAATTAACACTCAATAATAAATCTAGATCTGAATCTGACTCATATTTATGTTAATAATATAAAACCCAATATTTTTAAGTGGAATAATTCAAATTTTAAAAAACCCGACGTTTATCGTATAAACTAATACATAACACATATTTAGGGTAGTTACTAAAATTTAATATCGTTTTAAGGTTTTTGAAAATACCATATGATACATACTTAATGGCTTAATACTGTATAAGACAATATAAGTATTCATGTTTAATACACGTAACCACGTAGATATAAACAAATGAAAAACAAATTCGGTACTTTTACATCAATATATATATAGGCATATGTTTTATAAATAATATTCAACTAATCATGAAACCTCGGGTTTCCATGCACGATTAATTATAATTTAAGGTTTAAACAGTTATAAGCTTACCTTATAAGTGTAGTCCCTAATCCCTATATACTCACGAAACGTTACAATATGTATAATATTCAACTAGTCACCGTATATATTATATTACCGTATGTTTGGTCACACAGTCACCGTTTAATAATAAGTACGCAGAATTATTTATACATCCAAACTGTGATTTTATTATACCGAGTGATTTATAAATCAACCGCTCACTCTGTTTTTATTGTTAATGGCCTATATATTTGTTTAAAATTTTCAATTTGAATTATAGTTTTTGTATTTCGTTCCGTGTATACGCAAAATATAATATTATATTATCGTCTTACTTTATCGTTTACAAACGATAAAGTGAGTTTATAATAAAAAATACGCCAATATCGACGCCGCCGTGCATTACCGTTTCTGCGAGATACTCGAGTAGGTAGCTAAACTGTCGGACCGCAGAGGACTTAACCGGCGAGGGACCGTTTGCGACTAAATTACAACTGTCAAACCAAGCGTGAACGGCTAGGGGAGAACAAAATCCGGCGACGGAATTTCGTGTTCGACGAACGAATTTCCGTCGGTCGGCGATGCTGCAAGTAAAGTTATAGTATTAACTGTTATATGTTCTGTTGTTGTTTCAGTGGTTTGTATTACCGAGGAGATCGTGAGGTCGCTGCATGCAAACAGTGCGTGGTTACTGTGGTTCGAAATCTGTACGCTGAAACATGTGTACATAATTACGACGTAGGTATGTCGAGGGCGTATACCAATTATTACGGTGCCCACGGGGTGGTGGTTCAAAGCGGCAGAAAAACGTTTGGACCAGTAGGAAAAATTAAATTAAAAATTTGCAAACCTTGTAAACTAATTATTTGTATAATAAAATTAGCGTATTCATAAAATAGTTAATTTATAATGTTTATTAATTAGGTAATCCATGTCATTTTTGTAATCAAATGGATTTTTGCAACGCAGTATTTAAGACTCAACCACCAAATGTTATTATTACAGTTATTATTTAAAGAAAATAGTCATGTACATATTATCTCGATCGTGGTATCAAAAAACAATATACTTATAAACCATATAAATTTAAGCACTTTTGTGTTTCATCCTACTAAATCCGCTGAACCCTATCCAATTATACTGTGATAATAATATATTAACGTGGCAGAGTTATAGTACTCGAAATTTATGTAAATAAATTATACTTTGTTACATAATACAAAGAAATGATAATGCATAGCGATTTATATTATGCGCGTCAGTTTTATCAAGGTTTTACAAAGATTTTACAAGCCTATATGGAATTAGCATACAAGTGTATGCAACTAATTATATAATATATAATATAAGTAATATACACACATTAATATATTATGCTTAAATTATAAATAAGCGCCGTAAAAGCGTATGTAATTGCTGCGTTCCTACAACCAACCTGTGAATAATAGAAGTCACTGATGTGAATTTTAATTTAACGTTCCAACCGATGCGTAATCATCGAGAAAAAACGACATGTCTCGTCGATTTATAAGTGATATATGTCTTATAAAAGCTCATTCAAGACTCGTTTCACTGAAATGTCGTCGCATTGCACATCACTAGGTATATCAGGGATTGCAAATTTTTCTGACGCTACGTGCCAAAATGTAAACTTTTCTTTTTTATTTTTTGAGCGTGCCATTAACTTATGAAAATTATTATATATATATATATATAATTTATTGATGTTTATTATTAAAAATAAAACATAATATAAATATTTTAGTTTTTCACGAACCCTCAAATTGTTTCGCATTCCGTGGATTTTTCATCTCTGATATATATCGTACTCACTCGCGAAAGTTAAGACAAAAACGGTTGATAATTCGTTGGAATTCATAGACGGAGGTATTTGGAAGATTTTTGCCTAATAGCTTATTGGTGAAATACGGTAAGGCGGTGAGCTTTAAATCCCCGTGGATCCCCAACCACCGACCCTATTATTTACGGTACTCGTGGTTGCAGTAATCACGTATTTTCTACCGGTCTGTATATTATGAAACAGTCGCCACAGCCGTTTTCTATGCGTTCGCATCTTTACTATCTGAATCTCTATCGGCACAGTTTTCATGTATTTTTGTGTCTGCGAGTGCGACAAAATTATGTTGACATTGACGTTCGCAAATACGTATTATGTAATATTGACAAAGTATTGTGCAGTGATATTTTTATAATGAATCTTAAACACGTGTAGTCAGTTCCCTAAAGATTACGCACCGGGCATTGATAGTCAAGGCTGGAGCATAATATCACATGCCAATATTCACAGGTTCCTTGTAAAAATATACAGTTACAGAGGCCTCTTCGCACGTTATTTAGAAATAAAAATTCATCAACTACTGTATAATATGTGTGGGTTTGGAAAATGTGAGAATAATGCTGCAGTAAAATAATTTCGTAACGACGATGTGAACGTGTATAATACTATAATTACAATATAGTGTGTGTGTGTGTGTGTGTGTGTGTGTGTGTGTGTGTGTGTGTGTGTGTATTGTAGCATGTAATACCGTACATAATTTTAAGTTGGTTTATAAGCCGGCGGCAAAAATACTCATTTTGGTGTTATGTTGTGTGACTTGTACTTAACACTTGTAGCGTTCGTGTTAATATGTAATGGGATACTGGATTGGCGAAATTATGGTGACCGACCTCAGTACTTCACGATTTTCGTGTACACCGACAAATAATTATTGATGGCAGAGAAAATAATTGTGGCCAATATAATCTATAGTCATATTACTCATACTGTATTATATACGAAAATCGGACCCACGAGATTCGTATCGTATGCGGTTTGATATGGGGTATATTTGTTATACGCGGAGTGGAAAATGGCCGAAGCAAAATCGAATGTTATACAATATAATATCGTATTGAGATTGTAATGCACAAATGCATCTTGCAATGTATTAATATTATTTCCGAACGATATCGATACCTACTCTGATGAATATAAAAGGATGTTTCAACTTTCAATTGTTGCGCTAATGTATCCGTCATTTAACTTTGTAGCTTTGAGTATATTCTTATAGTTTAAAAATTTGGCTAATTAATTAGAATATATTTGCGATCTACACACACACATGCTTCGGAGCCATTATTGGCCACATTACCCCTATTATGTGTTATGTTTTTATGTACAAATGGATTTTGATTTTAATTTTTGATATTCTATATACAATGACATTTTAATTCGTGAAATTTTTGAAATAATTTTCGCTACTCCAATTTAGGTAAGTTTAATATTTGCGAAAAAAATGTATAAATAATAAATCATAGAAAATGTAGCTTTTATATTATTATTTATGTCAAAAAAATGTATTATAGTTTTTTTTGTCTTGAGTAATGATTAACTATAATAAACAATTTAACGACTTCAAAAATATTAACATTTTATTATTTTACCACTACTTTTTGTAGTGTAGGTTTCAAAATAAAATTGTCTGAAACACTTTAACATGATTTGTTTTAGTAATTAAACTATTTAGGGAAGGGAAATAAAAAAAAATTACAGACAAATATTAATGAGGACCACTTTATAATATATGAAAACGAAAATTGACGTTCATGACATGGCTTTTCAAAAAAAAAAAAAAAATGACATGCTTATATTATATTAACCTAAAGAACATTCTCTTATAATAGTATCTTTAAGATAGATAATTATATACTGAGGTATAAAATGCTAAATTTCTATTAATTTAAATATTTTAAACTTTTTAAATAAGCGATTTGATTTACCTATTTAAATACTCATTCTAGTTGTATATTAATTGTTGAATACATAATTTCGTTTTTAATATAGTACAAAATATTTTGTTATTGTTAAGAACCTAATATTAACTAATTTTAAATATTATTAAAAAATAAATATTAATTCATATTTCATTTAATATAATTACATTTTAAAAAGAGGGTATATTTTATAATAATTTTTTAAATAAATACTTATAAAAGATAAAAAAAAAGATTTTTTTATTTTTCGTGAGAAATGGCTGTTTAGTTCATTATTTATTTTAGTAATTATTTAATTTCATTAAATAGTAGATAATTTTAAAAAAAGAAGAATTACTCAATTTTATTCGTATTCCTAATTTTAATTTTGTTTTTTTTTTTTTATTATTTTACGATTTTAATGTTCATCGTGAGTATTATAATTTCTTGATAACTTGAAATTTTGAATATATTATTTTTACTTATCACACTAATGTATTGGCTGGTTTTCGTTTCGGCAGACTACTATATTATTACTCAAATTATCCATCCATTTCTGACCTAAATTCATGTTTTTCGTGTATAAACGTCAAAATCACATTATGATAATAAAGTAAGTAAAAATAAAATACCATAAACGTTTATTACATACATAAATGCATTTATTGCATTTATTACATTTTTGTCACCGTCTAGTTTGCACCTAAATGCCATTAAGATAATTAATTTATACATTTAAATGACGAGAAAACGGAACGTTCGACTTGTTTATTATGTTTATATAGTAATCACTGCACAGTATAGATACATGGTGCACCGACTCACCGCCCCATGTGTTTCACAGTGAAATCAAATTAACCGATACTGGATTGAACTGCGTAGAAAATGGCCTTCAATAATAAATTAGAACCTTGTTGATTAGAAACCTAATGACGACGTATAATTTATAGTCGTGTGCGTGGTAATATACCTGTGAATTCACCAAAGTAACTTTTGCGTTCGGGTTAATATAAATATTGAGTCATAAGCATCTAGACACGCACGCATTTAAAGGTATAGTGTATGGTATTTCTACAATGTAACCTAATTTTACGAAAAGGCATATGGAAAGTTAAAATATTATTCAATAAGATAAGATATATATATATATATATATATATATATATATATGTATAACTTAAGAAGGATAGGATTTGGGAAATGTACATTCAAACATGAGATGTCATTTCGCGTCAACTATAACAGCGGAGCACCCAACACACACACATACACACATATTGCAGCGAATGGTCTGTGAGAGTTATTGCCGAGATGACTGGCAGGACAATTTGGCCATTCTGGAAAAGGATATAGGTACCATGCTATGGGAGCCCGAGAGAACACAACTTTCAGATGTATTTTGTCAATGAGTACTAAGCGCCTTCACGCAAGGGCAAGGCTGTACACTTTAACCATAGTTAACAATTTTATATTTACGATTTAGAATGTTTGTATCACTTTAAAACTTGTGCTTTAATAAAATATATTTATTTTTACTCTACATTAGGTAGAAGTATTTTCTACTCCTAGTACTATACTATAGGTACATCAACCATACACCTCATGTCCTTCCATCATTGCACCATTTGTACTGACGATTGTTGATCAATCGGCACATAACGGTCCTCAGAGTAGGTATCAACAATCACCCAAAAAAGTTATATCATATGATGCAAGTGGATTGGGCATTTATATATTAGACCTGTTAAGTTAGTGTGAATAAAGGTATCAGGGTCAGCTTGAAGACGGTTCGAGCTGTGTAGTGGCCCATGGCTCCACGGCTTGTTGCAAAAATAAGTTGTCGGTTCCATAGTTTATATTTTTAATTATGATTCAGATTCATCGATATGCTTAAAATCAGACTGCCTCTGAGGCTTCAAAGTAGCATCTACAATGCTTACTGGAAAGGCTCATGTTGAAAATAAGTCAACAATTTAATGGTTTTTTACCCGACAAAATCTGCATACCTTTGACACTTCACGTGTGTTAGGTTTTTTTCAATTCAGCCAAATTTAAGTATATTATATCTATGTATGTATAGTTAACATTAGTATAATAATATTAATAAACGTACCTATCCAACGAAACAAAATTACGCATTCGACGGCGTCATATGTAGGCCCATCGACACGCATGTTATTGGCAGGTACTGGTCTCCGAACAGAGAGCAGGATAAAATATAAATTATACGAGTATAATATGTGTAGACCTGAAATCGTAAATAGCTTTGATGCTTAACTGATATGTCTACCTATCTAATATATTATAATAACGTAGTATGTTGAACGGAAATGCGCATAAATGTGTTAGGTGTGCTTGTTTACGGTACAGGGCGCAAAACCAACAACCCTGTATTTGTACTTAAGCTGTAATAATAATATGCTAAAAGGTTTCGAAACAACCACAGTTGATTTTGACGTCAAAAGACCATGCAAGGGAATGTTGACTGCAGTTTCGATGACAGATCGAATGAGTAATGCCTTACGATAGAACGTCATAATACAAAGTATTCACTATATTCACGACTGAAGTGTATATAATCGTTAGGTACTTGATATAGGTATGCGCCGAAACAAAAACAAATAGCAGTTATTGTATAGCATGCCTCGCATAGATTTGTTTTAAATTTACCTTTTGTACGGACTTGTACTTTGAGTAGGCAAATACCTAACGAGTTTTTGTTGTACTTTTTTTGTCGTTCGTCTTCAGGCTTCAGCGTACGACCCAAATGTATAAGTTGTTGATAGTTGTTGATAGTGACAAGTGTATTACAATATCAATACAAGACATGCAGTTCACTTAAGACATTACAATGAAAAACAGAAAAAAAGGTTTTTTTATTTTTTTTAATTAATTGGTTTAGTATAGTGTCGACATCCAAAGTCATTAATTATCGCGGTTAGTTAGTTATTAAATATCCGTTTTATATACTAATATAATGCTTATACTCAATAATAATATTTCTATAATCATTATAGTTTTTTAAATTTAAGTATATTTTATATAACTTTTATAGTTATACGCAATTTTTAAGCGTCTCTATAATTCTATTATTTTGTACTTTGGACATAAAAACAATAATACGACTTAAATAATAACCATTTAATACTTGCCGGTTTCCGACTATATGTATTTTACTAGATATATTTTATAGTGTTATTCTATCCACATACATATATAAATTATATATTAATTATTTTATAAAACGCATAGTACTGAATGTATATTAATCAATTAAGCCAATCAGTAAAGCATACGTAGGTACTAATTTATCATAATAAGGTTCATTGTTTTTAAAATGTAATCTCATATTAAAGTTGGTAAAAAAAAATAAACAAGAAATATATTATATTGCATTATTGTGTATACGTTTAAAACACATTATACGTTTAAATCATTATTTTTTCAAACCGACACTATGACAACACTATTTGAGATAATATACACTATGCGTACATTTTATGATTTACAGAATATTTTCTACATTTCATTGCAACACCCTTAAAACTTTAATATAATTAAGGAGTAGAACTTCAACTATGTTGTAGATATTTGTAACATAACACGTTTCTAACGTTGTTTTGGAAGGTTTTATATTTAATTGGTTCATAACGGTTTTAATTTAAACGATTATTAGAAAGCATTCTCGGACATTTTGTTGTGGAATAATAATAAAAATTTCTGGAGAATTGTTGCCAACTGCGTGGGTAGTAGATCTTTAATCAAGCTTAAGGCCCAACGAAAAACGTACTTGTCCCGAGAAATATTGGATGGGAATTTTTTCGCGGCACCCAAGCACGTTTCGTAGACGAGTTGCAAATGATCATTCAACAGCGCAAATGCGATGTATACTCCTACAAGTGAATACATTTATGAATGGTGATGCACTTACGCGTATCATACCGTGTATGAATGATGAACGTAATATTTTACATAACGTCACAAAAATGTTTATTTTATCTAATTTATCTAACAAATGATCGTTTAAGTATCATTATATGAATTTTATTGACACTGTATAGTATGGGTGTAAACTACCATAGTTTTGAAAAAAAACTGTATAGGTACTTTAAATCAAATTTTAATTTATATGTTGTCCATTTGGGGGTACAAAGTTAATTCTTCAAAAGAAGTCACAATACGTAATATTTTTGTAAACATCAAATTCGTAGATACTCAATTGTATTTGAAGGAAAACTAGATTTTTGATATAAACAAATTTCGCCAGACGGTATTTATGTTGAAAAATTATTGATATTAAGTATTGGTATATTAAAACTTTATACTAAGCATTTTTAAGCTTATTTTTACGTTAAGCTTTTTGACAATGCACTAAACAATTATTTATGAATTAGTTAAAAACATTTATAATTCATTTCATCAGAATAAAGTTCACATTGTGTGTGTCGTTCAACTATAGACAAAAATGAAATTGTATGTGAAAGGGAGGTCGCTTAAAAGAACGCTGAACCCGCATTTTTTGTCTCTATTTTTCAAACATAACACGTAGCAATTCTGCGTTCAACAGAAGCAATTTTGGGTTGTTATTATCTTTAATATTAGAATGAATTTACACCTATTCCAGCTGCCATCAAACATAAAGGCAAGTATATCATAAGGCACTTCATGAGCTTTTATGGATATTTTAATTTTAAAGTGAGTTATAGGCATTTTAAATTGTAATAAATTACATAGTTATAACTCACTTTGAAATGTTAATATATTATTTAGTTATTGCCGACTTTAATATTAAAATAAAGTCTATAAAGCGGCCAGATGATATGTTTTAAATTTTATAATAGATCAATAATTCATTTTAATATTAAGGTTAACAATACAAAATTGGTTTTGCTGGATGCAAATCTGCTATATAGAACGTTTTTATCACAGAGGCAACTCGAGTAGACGTGGGTGAGTCGTCCTCTTTAATTATTTATCCAAGTTGATCCAATACTGATGGAAAAAATGCAATTGTAATTCTCTGTGAAATCGATCAACATAGGTTTGAATATGATATAATGGTTTCAGATGTTTGTTTTTCAATGTCCTTCGACGTATTTGTAATCGTCAAGCAAATATTTAGAAAAAATGTACTTGGCCTAAGTCAACAAAACAAAAAAAATATAAAAATATTTGGTTTATCAAAAATTTTTATTATTTTAATTGATTCCATACTGTATATTCACATTTTTGTAGCAATGGCTACCTCACTACATGTTTGATAAAAATAAAACACAATGTTCTATTTATATTCAAAGAACAAAAAAACGAAATTAACTCTCCCATAGATACTGCATTATCATATTATTATGTATAAAAATATAGTGTTCGAGTATTAAAATAATACGTTATATATATATAACAACAACGCATGTCCTATGGCTCTTACTTTAAATTCTATAGAAATAGAATATTCAACGTACCGTAAATTTAAAAGACGAGTGAGGTTTCTTTAACATGCAATACACATAAAAAGGAATAATTTATACTCGTATTAAAGATCTTCAACTGTGATCATGCATTTCGGCTTATGTTTTATATTACATAAAGACATGGGGCGACGTACGTATGTATATGTTTCGAGTTGCCTGTCTTTCGATCATATATATATATATATTATTATGTATTATAATACGCACTACACACGATTGTTTCGTAAAATATAATAACATCACAAATATATATCTACCTATATAAATACAATACTTATATATAATATTTATATTGTAGTATTATTTTTATTTTTTTCTAATCGGAAAAAAAAGAATACGAACAAACAAACCATTTACACTCAAAGTGCGTTCAGCAAGAGAGAGACGAAAAAAAAAGGTAGACCGTTGTAATTTCGAGACTGAGATTTTGGGTTCACGTTTATATATCTAATATGTGCGTGTGTGTTTAGAGATAGCGAAAATAATAATAATACAGACAATCACACGCGGGTATACTCTTTATCGCGAGTTTGAGAGCGTCGTTCGATCGATTGTGTTCGCTCACGCCGCCGGAGCCGACCCTCCCCTCCAATTTTCACCGACAACCCCGGCCCGAGCTATTTTTAACACTGACTCAGTATACGTCTATCTCGTAGTCTCTCCGACTTAATTCCCGACCGCCGCAGACTGCGCCCAATTGTCGTGTACACGATGTTATTATATATACATAAGCGCGGAGACGAAGATTGACCGAGGTGACGCGGAGGTGTGTATTATACGCTCGCGCACGCACACACACACACACACACACACATATATACATACACGCGAAAATGTGCGAGAGTGAAGGGATTCCGCGAGACAAGTACGACAAAGACAAATCGTCTGGTCCGTCATCGGCGACGGAATATGGTCGGACAGCGTGCGAGAGGAAAAAAAAATGATAGAAAAGAAGAAAAAATAACGTTAACCGTGCAGACGTTTATTTGTTGTCGGCGGAACGACGTGACGCGATGGTGGCGGAGACGGCATTAGTGGAATGAAAGTGTGCGCTCGTTTGCGTCTCGCCCGCCTCCAACTCTCCCAGTGAAATGATATTATTGTTACAACACAACCACTATGATTCTTATTATATAGACACAATATTAAATTACTGCTGTACTAATATATATATTTGGGTCACTGCACAGTAAATGATGCTCAAATCGATATCCGTTAAAGCATAATTCCAATGGGAAATAAGAATTACTTTTAGCTCCATCAGGTATAAACAGTGTTATTGAGCCCTAAACTTTTATCTAAAAACATAAAAGTTTGATTATATATGCTTGTTTATATATAGTACACATGCATTAAAACTGGGTGAATAGGTGTCTTATATATATATATATATATATATACGGTTATAGGTACTTGTTTAATTAGTTTTTACGTATTACGGATTATAGTATTATGTCCATTAAGAAAAGTCTGAAGAATTGTAATTAAGAGTGTTAAAAACAAAAATAAATTAGGACACGATTGTTTATGGTTCATTAAGATTTGAAAAGGATATTGAAATGATTGTATGAAAAGATGTTTGAAAGAGCTTGACAAATGTAGATTAGAATGATCTAACCGGAAATCGATAACAACGGAACTACGAAAGCGAATTTCTTCGGAAGTCCAAGGCCGTGGCTAAAAATAATATGTTATAAATGGTGTACGTACGCAATACGGTCGATTTCATGATAAACCTATTAAATGAGTCATCGGGTGACGAAAGTGTGGTGATCGTCATTAATTGTGGCTTGCAACGTTGTTGGCGATGGGGTTCGTTTAATATAATGATGTTGGTTAGGTATAATTGTTGTAAGGGGATTGAGAGTTGTGCGGTGACGCTCGCGGCGTATATATCATTGCCGTTGTTATTTCATTTGAAAAAAAAAACAATTCTACCAAGCTGTATCACGTAATTTGGTATACTGCAAACATACGTACAACATTCACGACAGATCGGAGTAATTATGGACTAGAAATCGCCGAAATCCCGAGGAGCTCAACGATAAATCACGCGTTGATGTGTATGTATAGAACTTTTTGCACCCACACGTCTGTACATCTGTAACAACTTAAGGTACTGTGGGGATTTAAAATATCACGATCGGAAGCATTTGATTTTTGCGAGTGATATATTTTGTTGTAAATCTTTTTTTTATCAGTTTGTGTGTTACATCGTTTCGACGTTCATTCAAATACGCACCACAATACCATCTATTGATAAGAAGTTACAAATACGCGACGTATACACGACAGTTGTAAATATAACTTACAATTTGTCGATATTATAACATCTGAGTTTTGTAATAAATTATGATAAGCCCGATATTGTCATTTTTGTCAACGATTAAATTCTACAATTTATTTTCAGTCGTACATTAATTTAGCTTAATTTAAATCTCATTTTAGACTCATCTCATTAATTCAAAGGTTAAACATATTTTTTTAATATCCACATGCTTATTAAACTTCGATTTTATAATTTATCAAAGTAAAGTGTACTAATATTTTTGAGATTTTCTAATATGTAGGTGTATTGATGCACTTTACCGTTGTGAAAGTGTTATTGTTTAATGTGTTGTACAAATTAAATACAACTCATATTAATTGTTTAAATATGGGTTCAACTGCCCGTTTACCAATAAGATGACTTTAAAGCCGACTTGGTTCAAAATTGATATCCTATTATTATTTATTAAAACACTGAAATATAGATAAATCCAAATAATTTCACTACACAAACTAAAATATTAAAAGAACTTACTTCTAGGTTAGTAGACATGTTAAACATTCATAAGTCCAATTAAACCACACCTTGTGGGGCTAATGAAGCGTTCTTTTATTTTGAACACCGCTAGTTCTTGGTAATTTCTTCCCGATAATTGACCCGAATTTATTGCTCAACGATCTAAAAACACAACGTATGCAACTATTAGATTACATGTGTACAGTATATTCCTTATATATTATATTAAATGTTGGTTCACTAAAATGTATACGATTGAGAGAACTAGAAAAGTATTTGCTATTATGTCTTATCACTGTTTAAATTCATTTTATGTTTGAAACTTTGAACCGTCGCTATCATATAATGTACTAAATAACGCCGTTTTCAGTTATTCCTATTACCTGTCTAATAATTATGATAAAGTAATTTAAACATCGTTATAATATAGCTGATGACTTAACGTATCCCATTATTATTTATGTACATAATACTTAAATGCTTTGTGCATTTAATATATTATTAGAATTTTTAATCAAAATATTATGCTATATTTTTGCGTCGGTACTTTTTTTTTATGCTTGTTGTGGTTGAAATTTCAATTACATTAACTGGCCACTTTTTTTTTTTAATCTGTATTATTGTTATTATTATTATTATTATTAATAGTTTTGTTGTTATTTCAACTATAGTTTATAATATTGAAATAATTGGACAAAAAATTAATCAATAAACTTTACTTTGACAAAAGTTGAAAAAAAACTAAAAATAATTAAATTGAAGACGGCGCATTGTGTATGCAATATTAAGGCAAATAATATTCGGTACCTAATCTCAACAAGGGCGAAGAAAATTAAAACTAATAACTAATTTTTAATCATCATCACTACGATACAATACTTAATCGTTTAAATACAAATAAAACTATTTGATTAATTATGATTGCATAGTATACAACATAATATAATTATGAATTATGATGATAATTAAGACATAAATATAAGATATTAAGTAAAAAGTCAATAAATCAAACTCTTAAAATTAAAAAATAATTCTGAAGGAAATCAGTGAATTAAATTAATATTTTTTTTTATTTTGTAGATTTTTTTAAATAGATACAATGAGCAATCAAAATGTAAATTTCACAAAATAATGTTTGCATAACTTTATATTTTTTTTTTAATAATAATAAATAATTTTATTTACTATCCATACATTTTTTACCTAATAATAATTCAAATCATTATTGTTTTATCAATAAATATCATGAAATTATTTATTGATTTATATTTAAAGCTAAAATTGTATAAACTACGAGGGAATATATACAATATTATAAAAAACAAAAGCTAATCATTTTTTGATTTTACCTTTTTAAAGATTATTTTGAATTGTGAAAAAAATTAAGTATTTCAGCAAACTTTAAGTGAGTCGTAAACATGGCAGGACAACAGCAAGATTAATTTGATTTTTTAATATTTTCTCCGAATTTAGACATTATTTTATTTTATATTTCAAAACCAACGGTGTTATTAACAAACGACTCGTTTATAATGTTTATTATCGGAATCTATTTCATGAGTGGACATTGAATTACACTCATATTAAACTATTAGAGGATATTTAGATGATTTTTCAATAATTCTTAAATACAGTAATACTGTACGGCATTTACAAATAAGACTACGACTTTGAAATGGTGTGATAATAAGCTACATGATACGTGCCAAACTTAATCTAGCCCAACCAATTTGAGTTCAACAGAACCATTTTTGTGTGGTTAGCTACGTTGATTTGTACAATTTGTTTATTTGGTCTATACTATAAAACTAAAAAGTAATAATATTCAGTGTGTTTTTTCGTCGGTTTTTTACGATACTTCAATTTTTATGCGGAATGTAGTATCTTACATAGGTACTCATTACTTACTTAAATACTGAAATATCATTATCATTTTAAACGACGTATAACAATACATAATAATCGTACTATTAAGCGAATTCACTTTAATATCAAAGCCAAAAACAGTAAGTACTGCACAAAATTAATTCTGCTGAATTCAAATTTGCTATGTAGTACCTACGTTTGTAAAATGAAAACATGGTGACATCGTCTTATACATCGTTAGTTCCCATAAAATGTTAATTTAATACTGTCCGACTATCTTTGATCTTCTGGTATACTAGAACGTATAGTTGTTCAACGCCATTTGTTGGCCATGGATTAAACATACCTCATTATCCCCAAAGGGATTTACGTCACTTAAACTATATGGACGCAGATTTTGTGATTTTAAAACCAACATTTTATTGCTCTAAGTATTTAGATTACTTTCAATTAAATAATATTCATCAATTAGACAATTTAAAAATGACAAGTTTTTTTTCATAATGATTATATTACCTATGTCAAATTAGGCATTGCATTTTCGTTAACTATTAATTTATTAAATAATCTGTTATAACGTGTAATTAATTACACATATAGTCTAAAAAATACTATAATATGATGATAAATTAAATTAAAATTTATCGTTTTTAATTAACCAAATATTTTTGACTAAAAATATAACTTTTTAAGTATTTTGATTATAAATTAAAACTAATATATTATAAAATTAATTTATTGTAGTGTTTCAATATTCATTTTTTTGTATTTTTTTTTTTTTATTTAGCTTCTAGTAATTACTATGAAAGCTCAACAATTATATAAATATTAAGTATTATTAATATCGACTGTAAAATAATACATTTTAGTCATAACATAACAAAGATAAAGGTCCGTAATATTACATAAGGTTAATAGCCTTGAACATACAAAATAAAGTAGAGCATAGAATATAAATAGTTAGATAATACAAGATAAATAACAATGTGATATTGCGTAATTAAACAATTAGATATATTTACTTTGTTTATAATTGGGACTTATTTGATAATGAAGTAAGGAGGGAAAGGAGGGGTTTTATGATATTTGAGAATTCGGAGATAAATGAGGCTAATAATGTTTCAATACTTGGATAAAGTTGAGTATAATTTTGACCAGAGAAAGTGATTTGAGTATAAGACTGGCTAGTGCTTGGTGCCAAAAGAGGTTTTAGTATCCTTAATAGGCTTTTTTTTTTGTACTTAAAAATATACTTTGGTTTTTGGATTTTTAAAAATTGTTATTAAAAAATGAATAATGAAATAGTGAAGTTAATATAATAAGAAATATAAAGAAAGAAAATAATTGTATTTATATTATTTAAGTTTTTCATTTCTAAAGGTAGGTAAATGCATCATAATATATACAGAATGTTTATTGCCAACGAAGAAAACATTTTATTTAAACTCAAGTCAAGTGTTCAGTTATGCTATTATCGATCATTAAAATCACTAAGTTTTTGTATTTGTTCAATTTCAAAATCATAAATATTCAAAAGGAATTGACTAAATTACTTTCTCGTGGATAAATATAAAGATAACCGTTGGCACGATTTAGATGAAATTATTTATTGTAGTAATATTTATGAAACGCCGTGCATCTTAAATGATTTTAGTTATTTTCATTTTACGTCAAACAATAATTAAAAATATTAAACACATTTTTCATACAACGATGTTATTGTGAAACGGAATTTGTATTATTTGTTTTCAAATACACTTGTTCATGTATACTTTATAAAAAACAATGACTATATATGTTTATATGAATAATAATAAAACGCAAATCTTTTAAGACCGTTAACGTAAAACATTTGTTTTATACAAACGTAATGCGTAACTCATTATGGTAACAAAACTAATAACGATTGTTGTGCTTAAATAAATGTTTTGCAGATAGATGACTGAAAAATCAATAAACAGCTTTTCGTGTCTCTACGACTGTTTGTTGTACACCCTGCAGTTGACAGAATTTGGTACGCGAGTGGTAAAAATAACAAGATAGTTGAAATAATAAACAGATATTTGCAACAGGTAGACTTAGTCGCCAGACATTTAAATGCACTAGTTAAATAAAACGTAACTAGACCACAGCGTCGCAAAAAAAAAAAAAATTATGATTAATCAAAATGAATACGAAAATTATAATAATAATACCGAACGGTAAATAATGTTATGCATTATACAGGAATATAGGAAACCATAACCGACGTAAGCTTTGTGTTTAGTTTTGCCAATGAAGAGCCGCGAGGTTATAGATTAATCGGGTTTACTGGAGCGTTTTTAGTTTGTGAGAGCTTTATACGTCATTTTATTCTGGTCGATGATTAATATTTTCGGTATACAATGGCTGTACGCTCGTCTCACAACGGACACATTGCCTTTTAAACCTTACCATGCGTTACGCTAACGACGCAGAAACAATAAATAACAAACAAATAACAGCAATACTCGGTCCAAATTTATATTCCAATATCCATACGTATTGATTCAAAACAAAACAATAAAAATTCAGACGGGTTAACAGTATAACACTATTCATTCGGACCAGGATACTGCGGTGTACTTTATTATTATATTATTTTAAACTTGAAAATAGGTAATAAAATAAATCGTGGCGTTTAAAAAATAATTTAGCTTGAAGCTCAGCCAATATTTTGCATGTTACAATTTCTTAAAAATATTTCGATGGTCTTTGGTAGATTTTCCATGCTCGTGAAAGATTCCTTCTATCTTCTATAACCAAAAATAAGTTGAAAAAAAAATTAAAAAAGATCATTATAAAATTTTTTCTATCTCCATTTGGTTCATTCGATTAGTATCTATGAGTACGAACAGTGTATTTATTAGTGTGCTCCAGTGTTGTATATTGTTTTAATTTTGAATTCAATGATAAAATATGTTACTATTATTGCTGTTCAGTGTCAGTAAAATAATACTACTAACAGTACTTGATAATATATAACTAATAATCGTATTAAAGTGTTCGAATAAGATATTTCAGTTAACTAAAATCTTTTTTTTTTTTTTTGGAAAATAACAAAAATTACGATTTAAAGTACGATCGGCGCCAAATCTGTCGATAATATCATAGTCATCAAACAAAACTTTTAATACATCGCCCAATTAAATTTTAAAACACCTATACAGTGAAATATTAAAAACAAACGCTGTAAAACTAATAGTTCCGTTCAATGTATAAATTTATAATAAAAAAATGTAATTAAATAAATACTTTTGAACGTAATTTGAGCAGTAAATACTTCTATAAAAACAAATATTAATATAACTTTTATTGGACTATAAAAATGATTTATTGAGAACATTTATACGCAGCTGATACCGTCAATCAGTTCCTTAAAAAAAAAAAAAAATCCATTATAAAATAAATGTTAGTTTTGATTCAGATAAATCGTATGCCACAACATAAGGAAAAAAAGTGAAAAAAAACTTTTATGATAACCAACACCATGAATCTTATGTCTTATGTGTATCTATTACATACATGTATTATATAGATGTAATTTATTATAAGCTATTTAAAATTTGTCTTTTCTTCTTGAATATAACGTCAGAATTGCGATGATGGTGTGGTAGTAGCGAGGGTGGTGGGGGAATGACGAGGGTATAATATTTTGACAAAAAAGTCCCGATGACAGATACCCGTAGATTTGACAATATTATACAAGTTTTGCGCGCGTGTTCTATGGAATTTTTTGCAATTTATGAGTGAACATATAAAGATGCAGTGTATTGTGTATAATGCAATATAATATAATATTGTTTTTCCAAAAGCTCGCGTCAATTTTACGGTGCAGGTATACAATATCGAAACGAGGACCCTCGAGCAGCAATATATAATACAACCGAGTGCTCGTCGATTTCGAGTGGATTATATGTTTATGCATTCGTATATGTACACACTCACATATATATATATATATTGTTTACACTGTTGTTATCATTACGGCGTATTGTTGAGTTGTTATTCTTCTGGCAAGTAAAATCCTAAATGCAATCATCAGCGTAACTAGACAGACGCCGCTGCTTTTATGTACGGCTGTTAAATAACATAACGGAAATAACGAAGTATTGCATTGTAAAATATAATAATAATGTAGTGTGCGAAATGTTTATGATTTTTTCCCGACTGGACGCAGACAAATTTAACCGAATGGCGCCTAGAAATCTGCGTTCAAGACATACAAATCGTTGTAATCCTGTGCCCTAAATTCACACATAATATTATAAGCTGCTGTTATACAAGTTTCAACGAAACATTTACGTTTACTCGATCGTACTCCGATAAGTTTATCACAAATAAAATAATATAAACAATACGGTTCATATACGATAAGCATCTGAAAAAATAAAAATACACAAAATGCACACAAATTATATCGTGCAGTTTTGTATGAAAGTTTAAAGTTTTGGGAAAACTCATTTCGAAAGACATGAAATATTATTCGTAACGACTGATATAAATTTCGAAACATTAATTAATAAAACGAATTACATTTTCTAGTAGGTAGGTAATATCTATATTTCTACATTTACGTGTAGGTCGGTTTAGAGTAGTTTTTTTTTTTTTGTTTCAATACGCGTCTAAATTAAATGGTTTATGTCAGAGACCAGGAAAAGAAATGAGGTATTATATGAAAATAAACGTACTCGGCCATGAATGTGTATAATGGATATAATGTGTATATATATTATGCACGGAAACACACGTAAATGTATATCTTTATTTCGTTTTTATAATAATATGTCGCAACAAGAATACATTTGTTATTCTTAACACCGCTGGAGATAGACCATTAGGAAGGCCAAGACAAAGACGAGTAGACAGAGTTAAGAGTGACCTGCAAATACCAGAAGTAATAAACGGCGAAGAGCTAGCTAATGACAGAGAAGCATGGAGAGATGTGGTGGTTGCGGCAAAAGGCCTAAATGGCCTATACTAAGCCAAAAAAAAAAACACCGCTTATAACTGTATAGAAAACCAGAATTATTTACCTTCTTTTATAATATCAAAAAAAAAAAAACATCTGCGCTGCATCTGAAATTATTAATATTTACAAATTTGATATAAACTTGAAGGCTCTATTCAAACGTGCATTTTTTCTTTAAACAATCTATCCTGACATGGGATTGCGGAACGTCATCGTAGTGTAAATAGTAAATCATCGCGGTTTTTTTCACGCAGAAAATGTGACAAGAGTGAAAATCGATTTATACACGTACACGTAAATCTCTATTCCGAAAACATATTATTAATCCTTCAAATAGAGTATACTTTACGCAGGACATATAATTTATTTTGTTGTACGAAAAATTGTTTGTGACGAGTAAATATCATAAATAATAATTAACAGGGTACTATAATTATTATTATAAAGCACTCTAAGGAACTAAAAAATGGACTTAAATATATAATGCACCATTGAGGTTTCTACTGCGATAGTGATATAATGTTTTCTATCTAACTTTATATGAACTGTCATATCTACGTGATTTAGTTAATTAGATTTTAGTGTTCATAACATAATTAAAAGCAATTTATTCGTTATAGCACGTGTTCGTGAATAGGTGTTCAAAGAAACTTTCCAATCTAAAACGTAATAAGTTGTTATCATTTATATTGATTACGGTTTGCATATTAAATTCACTCAGTTATAAATGTGTAATTGGTAAATCCATTACAGATATCTACACATTATAATGCATTTTAATCTATGATTTTTGTAATTACAATTTTTAGTATAATATTTTTCTCTCATAAATAATGTTAATGCGAAATATATGCTGCTATTCAGGACTAAAACAGATTTCTATTGTGTTTGTATGAATAATTAGTAACACACACGAGTATAATACTCTTATTTCATGTGGTATAGTATTATACTTTTTTATGTTCTACTCAGTTTCCATAAATTAATTTTTACGGTAAACAAGTATAAACAAGTTAATGTATACAATAATAACAATGTGTATTATTTAAACATTTTGATATTAAAAGATTTTACTGAAAAAAATTACCGTTGTTTAGTTCAATTAAAATATATATATATATTATTTTAAATTTTTAATGTTTCTAATAACTTTTAATGCAATTTACTAGTTTTTCTGATCATAATTTACATAAAAATCGAAACTATGGATTTAATTCATAAGATAGATATATGATAATACATTAATATAATATGCCTATTACCTCTGTTGAATTTATCAACATTATTATTTTTCTACTTTTTATATAATATATATATAATATATGACAGTCTGGTTGAAATTCATCCATATTTTTCATGGTTAATAATCTGGGACTTGCTAGTAATGATTTCTAATAAACTAAATGTTACACAAAATTAGTTGAAAAATAGGCACTGCCATCTATCGGTTACTGTAAATCTACCGTCCCTAAAATATGCGTTTTATCGATGTTTTAAACCTATATATAATATATTATAATTGGCATTTTTTTTAAAACATTTTTATTTTTTTACTCAAGTAATAAAAACCATATATTATTGCCTTAAAATCACTTTATTTTAAAAAATGCACACAACTAGTTTCATCATGTGTTATATTATGTCTGTAAAAATATGCCTAATATAGTTAAATAGTTAATCAAAAATTAAAAATAATAATTAAATCACACAAAAACAAGACCAACTTAACGCACCGGTCTCAAAAATTGTAATCACGGTTAAACTAAAGTAAAATTCCTTTTTATATTTTGACCAAACTTGTATTAGTACATTTTGATACCTTTAGACATTTACGTTAACATGCATAATATTATCTCAATAGTATTTTCGATAAAATTGTATACAGTAAAGCGGTAAATCGATATATAAGTAGTTCGCGCGTTAATCAGTATATATAGCATACGATAGATTACACGTTAGACTCGCGCAAAAAAAATACTCCATTCAAAGTCGAATTTTAAAATGTCTACACCATAATTGTGCTACTCATTTTATATATTTTGAGTCTCCATAAGAACTTGTTCAGTGGAGTACATTATCTTATTGAAAAATAATTGTACAAAATAAATTAAAATATATACATATAGAGCTGTGTATAACAATTATCAACATAGATACTGTACGATTGAATTATAAATTATAACCAAATGGAATAATAACCCTTGTAGTATAACCTGATAATTTTATCTTCGATCGAAGTGCTCAACAAAAAATAGTTTTTGGTTCATATATAACGTTGTACTAAAAATTGCTTTTCTTGAAATTCTATCGTCCTTTTATTATTAAATCAATTAAATTCAGTGTAGAAATGCGGTTTACAGTTTCTCCATCACACCAGAAGTCTCGAACGAATCGGCAGGTGCGTGTGGCATATCAACAGTATTTTCTGCGTACACAAGCGGAGCGTGACCATCTCGCTACGCCGCCCTACCTGTAATTTATATTGTTATTATACAGGTATACGTATAAAACTACACACCCCTCAACAGACCTCAATGAAATATGTAACGGGTGCCGCCGCGACGGGCGCTCATTAAATTATCGATTTGGCTATACCATATTACGGTCATTTCTAAGTTTCTGTCTTTCTGTCTCTCTCTCTCTCTCTTTCTATCCCTTTCTTTTCTCCTCTCTCTCTCTCTCCTCTTCTCTCACCCTCTCTCTCTCCCTCACTCTCTCACCCTCACACACCCTTGTACATATAAAACGCTGGAGCCGAACGTTAGTTTACCCAAAAGTCTTTATTATGTATGAACACATATAGCCAGTTATATTGTTATGGCCATGCGCAAATTGAAAATCGTGCTAAGAAGTGTACGCCACGCGGTCGTCGTCAAACTGCGGGTGTTATGTAAATGTCAACATAGACAACACGTCGTAGGTATATCGCTTTCCGTAGTATATGCCGAATAATATAGGTGTATACGAAGAGTGTGAGAGAAGAAGACAAGAGGGCGAGTTAATCGATCGCGACACCGACGGCGATGTATATGATACGAAGCTATATATACATTAGACATTTTATGCACAAACACGTAATCGAAACAATGACTGTTTAATATTATATTATGTCGTACGTATGTATATTGTACATATTATTTATGGACTGGAGTAGGATTTGGCTTGTTATCTTACCGGGCTTTCGATTAGAAGTACGGTTAGTGGCCGAATCGGGTCGGGGAAAAACCGCATAAAATTTTCTCAATAATCAATTTTCGAAGCGGCGCTAAGTGCAAAACCACGTCTCCGGTTCTTCTGGGTCCAATTTACGCGTAAATTATACCGCGTTATATATGCAGGGTGTCTATATTTTATGTGTTTATGTATGTAAGTACTAAGTAAATATTTTGCATACAATATACACTACGGAGAATAATTATAATACAATATGATGAAATTATTAGTGTGTGAATCGTTTAAAAGTAAAAAAATTTGATATGTGGACAACAACTCAAAGAAATGCACAAAAACAGTAAAAAAAAATAACTCTAATGTATCTCTGGCACGTTAAATCACAATACTTTCGTAACGGTAAATCAATACTCTTTTATAGGATAAATCATTATTTGTACCAATTTTTTTTTTTATCATTTAAACTTAATTTTAACAATTCTTTTTGATACTTAGTACCAAATTTAAATTGGTACTTTTAGATTGAAGCCATTATAGTTTATAATATGCGACTTAAACTACAACAAAAATATTATAGGTATTTAATACAACATAACATAATGTGTGCTCGATAGCTGAAGTAACATAACAAAATATAATTGCCTTAAAAAAATTTAAATAAATTTTAAATTAAATAATTGAATTTTTTTATTTTCTTATAGTCCTCAGAACCAAGGTAAATAGCAATAGAGTTTGTGCGCAAAGGACATTACATGCACACTGAATTATATCTAATATACATACATTACAATAATATTATATGAATTCAACGTGAATTAACCACAGTATATAGATAAATACACAATTTACAGATGCATGAGACGTCCCCCGCGCTGTCACTTACATATCTCACCGTGTACGTTTATAATTATTCTCTGAGTATAGTATTACGGATCAGCTGCAGCCGAAACGGTATATATAACGAGTATTATTATATTAATTGGAACGACAAGTGAGCGATGGCACTTGTATTATACCATCTCTCCATATAAAATACCTATCCGTTTAAAGGGTGAACTTTAATTTGAATAAAAAAAAAATCGACTATTATTCGGGAATTGAAAATTTCACGGAAAGCGTGCGGCGTGTTCCTATATTGATAGATGGATGGCATTAAACCACTGCGGGAGTGTGTGTTTGTGAATAATAGATCGAAATTTTAACTTGTGCTGAGAATGAGAATGATTTTGGTATTCTTAGAGTTCTTTAGCTTTTGTCCGTTGTTAAAGTAAATAAATCGCATATATTATTTTCAATACCGAGCAAACCAAATGAGAGAATGCGAAAAATATATTTAGTTTCAACATGATGTGTTTTTTATTTGATATGTGTGTAACCATGTTTCTGGTAAAAATGTTGATGTCAATTATAATTTAAAAAGATCAGAGTTTTATTTTTCATGCTTTAGTAAGGAAAATCACTCAAACTTACGACATACAATTTTCATAAAATCGATTATGCATTTTTTTCTATTAAATTAGAGAATTTTGGAGGTTCGTGTGTGTTTGAAATACCAATAAATCTTTTTTCTCTGTATTCTATTGAATTTTCAACAGAGTTTTGCTCAGAAAAGTTTTTTATTTTTACTGGTTATTTAAAAAACTGTTGCTGGTTTTAATTTTAATTTTAAAATTATGCGTAGCAAACACCAACCGATGCGCCACCATAAAACATATTTATACATGTCGTTATTTTTAGTCACTAATCGATATTTTACTTTATTTTCATAAGTGTAACATTATAATAAAAAAATAATTGCGGTTTAAATGGTTTATGATGGTTGTCTGATTTATACGGTTAACGTATATATCCAAGTCTTGAACGTTTGAACGGCATTAAATCGTGGTAACCGCGCATTTACATCAGCCAAGTCTCCGCGGTAAATCCAAAACGATTACAGTCACAGGTGGTGAAACGGGGAGATATTATCGTATGTGGTACACTAAAAGTTCTAAACACAGACAACAACTGCTATATTATAGTGTATATTACTTGGGGTCGTATGATTTATCACTGAAAAGTATTATTGTAATAGCTGTTAACAGCAATCCGACGGTGTAGGTCACTATATCAATTATATTTTGACGACAAACCAAGCATTGGCATGTTTCATTTGCCGTGCCTTTTTTTTTTTTATTATAATATAAGAATATTATTTATTTATTTTTTATTGTTGAACAGTAAAACACTGACAGCGCAGGCCATTAATATACGTATATAATATTTACACTATTGGTTTTTTATATATTTTTAATATTATTATTTTTTTATTATTATTGTTTTATATGTTGTATACAATTATGATATCTGTGAAATTCACTCGGTTAAATAATATCGCAAAAATCAAAATGTTGTATTTTTATTTTTTGTGGAAAAATGTTCGTGCACAATTAAACTCGAACGTCCCGTATTTTCAGTTTATACATTTTGGTGACTTACAATTTTACTACATTTTACGGTTTAAGTTTTGAATATAACACCATCGTAACTCATTTGATGATGTTGTAAAAACTTAGAATTAACAACTAACAAGTTTCTCTATAGATATTTTTCTACCATATTAAATTAGTGTAAAAACTTATGATGGAATCAAAAACACGGATTTTCACATAAATATTAAATATATTATCTTCTCTTACCAGATAGGATATAATAAATATCTAACCAATGCGTTTTTATTACATAGATTATATTATTAAGTAACCAAGTTGCTTTTAAAAGTTATTTAAACCCACTTCATTTATTTAAATCACATTAATTATTTACTATTGTTGTTTTATAATAATATATAAATAAAATTTGATATAAGCTTTGTTGGATAATATAAATTGTAATGCCTACGTTTAACATGTATGAAATATAATTCTTTTTTTTAATAGACATCTATAATTCACTGCTCGAAATATTAATGAATACAATTTTATGTCTTTAATATACACCAAAAACCAGATTATGTGCTCAGTATATGGTAGGTATAGGATTTTACATTTAGAATTATCATTAATACCTATTGTTATTGTTAATATTTTTAATTTTTTGATAAAATAGTATTATTGTTATATTCATTTGTCGGCGTAGTGTATATGCAATTTCGGTACATCGACGTGTAGGTCACTTTCGAATGGCATCTTACGCACGTCTGTTAGGTTAGGTTAGGTTATGTGTTATAATATTTGTAATAATTATTGTGATTAAAATATGTATTGAATTGTTGTATAGGGCTTCACTCGTTAACAAATAATGAATAAATATTTCCTTAACACCATAAAATCTAACTTTATAACGTGTCGACTAATGTTTGATAGCTAACGGTCGAAAATTATATCACAATCGTATATAAGATCAGCTTTTGTTGTATTATTAAAAACACCAATTCGACATCAAATTAACAATATTTAATACAATTTAACGACGGTACACGATGGTTAAATAATTTTCTTATTTTGTCTATTTATTTATTGTGAATGTTCATATATTTTTACACGTATTAAATATGTGATCTAGCTATGAAATCATTTTAAACCCGTATAAAAAAAAAGCAAATATGATTAATTATGACTGACTAGGGAAAAAAACAAAAAAAAAAAAAAAATTAGTGAATAACGTTACAGTAGGTATTATAGTGTTATAATAAATCAGGAATGCGATAATTATTTCATTAAAACTGTAAAATACTTTCGAAAAACATAAAACGCACACGACCGCGGTTTCGTGACATACGACATTAATTTCGGTACACTGGTCCTGACTTTTAACGGAACGCTACCGTCATTGGCCGAGATTGTCAACCGCATAAAATGGATTGTACAAGAAGAAGAGAAAACGTAACACATCCGTCACTCGAATAAAATACGTAATTCTCAGAACAAATGTATACAAGTTGCTGCTGTAAATCGATTTTTTTTTTCGTCATTATAAATAAAATCCTATCTTTTTGCAAACGTCGGCGTTTCTCGACCGAAACTCGATAACGCCAAAACGCGTAAATCTACCTTCGTGTTACACATATATATATATATATAACATATTACATTGTTGTGTATTTTTTACTCTCGGTATTGGTGTCCGCAGTCTTGTTTCACAAATTCGGATATCGTAAAGCACGGACAATCGATCGATGCACTGCATATCTAACTATCTATCGAGTTCGACGGGCTCAACTCAAATCCCGTATCCCTGATCTACGTTTAAATATTTTATTATTTATCACGTCGCAGAATCCCCGCAGACTGCCGTCTTAGATCGAACGGTGATTAAATAGCGCGAGAATCGTATAAATGTGTATGTCGCTATACGACAGCTGATATTACGTTTGTGGACACCGCAGTAGACGCATATACAATGCCGGTCGCCCGCACGGCTTACTCGAAAAGACGAATTTGCCGTGATATCATAACCAGGACACCGGCGTACATTGACCGGTCGTGACGATTTTACACCCGGCCGTGGATTAACGTGTAGGGCTTGTGGGCGTTTGCGAGCAAGAAACGATAAGCGTCGACGTGTGTAGTTTATTTTATCGTGCAACAAAAAAAAAAAAATTTGATTTGGTGAATAATCATTGATAAAATATCGGCGTACGATATTGTATGGGTGGAAACGGCGAAGAGTCGTCGGAGCCAGTCGTCGCGTTCAATAATAATTGTTCGCGGGAGCAGTGCCGAACTCGCGGTTATATAGGTCTGCAGCGTCTTTGTACACACGTCATATCAAGTGCCAGTGCTCTCGTCGTTACATATTCGGAAGGTTCGGCGAGGGCGTTATAAGGTCGAGATGATCGATCGCCTCACGGAGATTTCTTCGCGGAACCGTATGATAATGGCCGTGGTATACGTCTGGCGAGTGGCGTATACATTATCACGAAAAAAAAAAAAAAAAACGATACTAAACGTAGCGCGCTACTTGATATATATTATGTTATACGTTGTACGGGAAAACATTGAATCAGGAATTCCGAGTTGTGCCCAGCCCAAAACACATAAATCAGGTAAAAATAGAACGGCTGTTTTCTATAGAGCAGCGTCTCTCAGCCTTAAGGTCACGATCCAAATTTGAGTTGCGAATAATTTTGAATTGGTCGCCAAAAAATTAAAACGTTGAATAGGCGTGCAATGAAATGTACCCAATTAAAAGATATTATGACTTATTAATGCAAGTAAAAATAAATACATTGACGACGAATAATGATGGTTTCTTCAGATTATGTTGGTAATTGAAGAAATTAAGGGGGCTGTCACGTTAAAACCGCTGCACGGAGCGTCTGCGGGATCTACTACTGCGGGCTACTTGACGTATCGCAAATAGTCAAGAAATTTCCCGGAGAATTATCGTGCTTTGTAGAATATTGTTTTAGACATACGTGTTTATTAGAAAATCATATGACTCGTAGGTCATCGTATCTCTTATGTTATACGGTGTTGCATTGTCTGCATTTATCTACATTTGTGTAGATAAAACAATAACAATATTATACCCGTCAGTTCAGTCAATACGACTTTGATATTATGAACAAATTTAAAGTACACACAGACGACCCATTTAGACATTTCCCGAATCGAAAAAGCGATGTTAATTCATCGTTTTGGACGAATATGCGGAAAAACTATACGAAATTCGACGACTTTTTAAACGTCTATATTATATCGCGTGTCAGGACCGTGGACGAAAATTAATATAAGCGAAGACGTCGTCCTCAAATCGATCATCGCGCGCGGTCCGAACGGTTCTATTTTTATTTTTTCGACATAATGATAATATATTATGGACATCGTGATAATGTTTTTTCATTGTCCCTATACCTGTTTTACCGCGTTTGCTGAAAAATCATCAATACCGTCCGCCGCAACGGCGCGCGATGGGAAATATTTTTTTTGTTACATGGTGTGTGTCCCGCTGCTCTACATAATAACCTACACGGAATCGTAAATGTTTGGCTTAATTGAACGAAGGCACGCACGTTTTATGATAGGCACCACGATACACACGTGTTTCGTCCGCCGCCTATGACATTTTTTTTTTTTACCGGATACCGGATTCGTGTACGACGATACAATATAAACGTTAATTTTATCATGAACCGGCCTACCAATGCTTATACGTTGTATCATTGTAATGTTACACGCACTCGGCCATTACACAATACTCTGCCACAGTTTGCTTATCGGTGCGACATAAAAAACGTTGGACATTCGCTGCAGTAATTTTATTCGATTTTTTTTTACGACTTTCACAAAGAACTACGTAACGATAATAACAATAAAAATAATAAAAAATAATAATAATAATGATATCCATATATGTGTGCGCGTGGACAAAATGGATTGCCGGGGGATTACAACCGAGACGAAATTGATTCGAATGAGTCTCGTCTCTTCGGAACGATGAAAAATAAGACGAAAATATAACTTTCTTCTTATAGTACTGTACATATAATAATAACAATAGGGATCCTTATATGTATTACCAGAGGGGAAAACGTGAACTAAAATTGTTCTGTTCCTAAGTTTTCCCGAATGCGTTACGGTGAATCGAGTTTCAAAAGTTCAGTTTTTGTGGATAATAGTTGTGGTATACATATAATTATAAATTAAATATTTATTCACGCGTAAGTTATCGTGCGACTTAAACAATTATAAGTCGAAGTCGCCGAACAGAAATGACACGATGCATAGGTATACTTTTATTTACTGCAGATAATGAAAACACAAATCAGGTATGACTATAGTTATTTTAATCGGGTATCTAGGATATCAGGTATTTTAATCTGTGACTTTTTTAAATCGCTTGAGCGGGTAAAATATTGTTATATTAGTAGGAAACACATTAGGTTTTGTTCTATTTATGACATAGTCAGTTTAATATAATAATAACATGCGAGTACGTTATGCATTGTTAAATAAATGACTTATGCAGTTGTATACATAATATTATATAATGGATCACCGAATTAAAATAGTGTTAACTATTTAAATTAATTATGACAGAAATTGGTTGAATTAAAATACAATATTAAAATATAGTATTATTGTATTAATAATAGTTTATATAACCAGTGCAATACGAATTTGTGTGTGTGGATGGCGAGTGGCTAAATATACTGTCGATTTTACACACGATTACATTAATCATATATAGAGTGATCCATTAAACGTAAGGCATTTATTATTTCGAATAGTTTTAACTTTTTTAAATTTTTTTTTTTGTTTTTTTGGAAATATTGAGATTTAATGAAATCTACAAGTAATTATAAGTAATTAATGTTTTCGTAATTTTAATCCTTTTTCTATGTTAAACATGTATCAACTTTGAATTTTTAAACGGTAACACCCATGTTTAATGACAATAATTTAGATACCTATTTTTTTTTTTTTTTTTGAAAACCTTTGCGTTTAAATTTAGTATTTCTAATCAATAGTTTTCGAGATATTACCACGTCAAAATACGACTATAGGAGAAGCTTTTAGTGTGTATTTACACTTGCTCTTAATGGTCAATTACTCAATCATTGAATCAGAGTATTCAGACAGATTGTTAACTTATATTCAGAACTCAATATTCTAGAGTGGGTGTGGACAGGTACTGAAGTATGATCATTCCTTGTGGCTAAAAATATTTGTTATTATAACATAATAATTATTAGACAATAAAGGAAATATGGTATATCAATTTTCAGTTTTTCAAAAATCTCATAAAATCGTTATACATAAAAATTATTTACTTCCGTGATTGTTAATGCCATAGTTATTAATAATTATGGTGAAAATAAATTTTACTCTAAAACATTTTCCAGTGTTACCTTTTATTTAGTATAATATTTAGTTCTCATCTATTTATAGATATGCCTTATAATACTATCTTTAAAGTGTGGACTAGATTAATATATCTTAGTTTGTGATAATATTTTATTTTAAGTGATGAAAAGTGATAATCATTATATACATTTTGAAATTTTAAAACAGTACACTAGACAGACAAATAGACAATAATGAATAGTTAGTAAGCAAATTTTAAAAATGCCCATAACTTATTTCAAAATTCAGAAAAATCCTATGTCGGTTTCCGTATAATCCATTAGTTATTACCTTATAAAATAAATAATAATAGAAGTTCAATATCTCATATATGATTGGTTTCATCGTAAGACGGCTATATGCCTATATTATGTACTAAGGTACCTAAATTTGATTTTAATAATGAATTGGCACTTCCTTATACCGTCTTTTTATCATGTATTAAAACTACACTGATTAATGATTATAATTTTATACTATATAATACAATGTATTTATAATAATTACAATATTCTTAATCTTAGATAAATTTAATTAAACTTCAACTTCAACTTCATAAGCTATTAAATATTAAGTCTTTTTACAAATTTACATTTATTAGTATAGTTTATTGCCTAGTGTGTACGTAGTCTAGATATACTACATAATAATATGATACATGTTTAAAATTCAAATTATTTGATACTTCACTAATGTATTCTTAATTATCTATGGATACATTTAATAAACATATTTTTACAAATATTACTAATACTGTTGCAATTTATTATAATAAATACATTGTTAAAAAATTAATGAAAGAAAATGAATGGTCTATTCACACATTAATAATAAGTTTCCAATAAAATAATTTATTTTCAGATGCCCATCATATTAGGTTAAGCACCACGAGTCACGAGTTCAATATAGTTAATTATTTTGTTGTAAAGTACTAGTTGTAAACATTTTTAAAACTCAACAACGCAAGATATTAAGATTATTTAGTTGTGACTTAAACATAAAATGTATACATTTTATGTTTTGATGTGTACAAAATCAAACGCTAGAAGTCTTAGAGGCACTATAATTTGTTCTATAAACACATAATAACATGTTTAGTTATAATTAATGTAAAAAATAAAAATAAAAATAATATCATAGTTTAAACTTATATCATAAACAATTATAAAATATGATATAGATGAATGAATTACAGAAAAAAATCAACAGTTTAAAAATTTTATAGCGATATATCTATATATATAAAAATAAGTGTACATTTTGTAAATTTTATAGCTCAAGATCCACCGAACCGATTTCGATAAAAATTTCATATATATATTTCCATTTACATATATATATTTTTTATGTTATTAAATTAAAAATAGTAGATTTAAAAAACAAAAAGTATTTAAATAACTAATACTTATGTACATTTTTTATTATTATTTTTTTTTTTTTTTGTTATAATTTTACACTATTAAATTTTTAACATACTAATTTGATTTTTGTTACTGGGGATTTTTTTTCTAACTTCTGTGTGAATACACCAAATAATCTTAGATGATCAAAAAATGAACTTCAATTTAGTATTAACTTTTCAAAGATAATGAACACATTTATAATTGTTATCCTTAATAATATTAGGCCAAATTTCCGTAGTGAATAAAATATAGCAAAATTTGAATAAGACCAAAACTAATAAAAAATATTAAAATTCAGCATATTCAAAATCCTAGATAATGTTTATAAAAATTAAAGTACATATTATATTAATAATTCTAGAGTATAATTTATAAACATGGCTAGAGATTTTTAACATTTAAGAAATTATAATTGTTACTCTTAAATCTATATTTTTGTAATCTTAACTGCATTACTTATTTATTTTTTAAATGTTAAGTTATAATTACCATTTAAAATATGGGTAATTAATTTTCGAACTGAAATATATATATTTTATATATCCTAAATTTTAATTTTCTTACTTATTAGTTTCTTTTCGAGACTCAACTGTTATATTAGGTATAACATGAAATTGTTTGAACATAAAAATAATAAAAAATTCTTGAGTCAAAAAAAAAAGTCTAACCATATTTATAAGAAAAAGTTATTATAAAAATAGATAGTTCAATATTTAGAAATACACTTTAAGTATATAAAATAAGTTATATTTAAAAAATTTGACAAAAGTAGATGAAGTCAATATTGATTTGATTAGATTATTCATTATTATGAAATTTTATAGTGTCCTCCAATATTGAATAAAAATTTGTATCACCTTCCAGTCTAATATATTCAAAGTGTATTTCAAAATCGTTTGTCTGCAATTTTATGTTTTGTATGTGTTAAGTTTATTTTGATTAGTTAACTTTTTAACTAGATAAAAAAAAGGATATTAAATTAAAATATCTATAAAAATAATTAAGTTTTAAATTGAAAATATTCAAACATACTTAATTTATTATTCCAACGATTAAAACACGTTATGAAAATGTTGTATTTTTGTTTTTCATTAAACTAATGTGCATTTTGCAAATTTTTGTTTAAGGTAACAAATTTAAATCCGAGTAATATATTTGTAGTAAAATGTAGATGATTTTAGAATATCCAAAATTTTGCATCAAATATTTAAGAATAGGAATAATTAAAATAATATATTCTTATAGATGGTGTCCAAGCCGTCTTGGGTGTTTATATAGTATTGTAATATGATGTCACTTGAATGTAAAATTATGTTATTTTTCAATATATAATAAAACACTTGTTTTTGTTCCACTTGTTTTATTCCATAACCGTGTTTGCTTGTAAATAAACAGTAAATTATCATTCTTTAACAAAGGATTGTTTCTTGCTATGTAACTATGTTTGTGTCACATTTTCTTTACAAACAACACATCAGACAAATAAAATAATTCATAAGTATACAATATTTAAATAAAAATTGAATGTTGTATGGAATAATAAATTTGATTGAAAGAAAAATATATTGAAAATCATTAGGTAAAGTTAAAAATATTCTTTGATTTTGAACTGTTTAATTTCAAAAAAACTTCCAAAAAAATGTTGCATAAGAAGTAACCAAATAGGTATAAATTATAATATATTTTAAATTGGATTATTTATAAGTGAAATATATTAAAAACAATAATATTTTAAAAAGCACATTTTGATGTATTAGTTATTAAATTTAAAAATGATTATTATGATATCAAAGTACCTTTTTGTTTTCATTAGAATTCTAATTCATAAGTATTAAATCATAACGGAATTTACACAATGAATAATCATAAAAAATTATAAAATAATGAAAAAGTTTAAGGTTGACTTGAAAGTGTGACCAGTGATCACAGAATAAATTTAATTTAATTTATTCTGTGGTATGACTGAATGAGACTATCGGAGATCGTATGAAAATTATTATTATTTTCATATTATTATCTGTGGCTTAATCTAAATAGTAGATGGTACTTAACTAATTTAGTGCTTAGTGCTTCAGTGCTTGACATTTGCTCCATTGGACAGCACGAACTATGTTTATGCTTATCGGTCGTTTGTTATTATTATAACCTATAAAGATATTCCCCTATGATTAGGCATTGCAGATAACAAAATAGCTATGGACGAATATGATATTAGTCAACGGTGGTTCAATTAGGAGGATAATAAATATTTACTATAGGTACATACTATGGTTATTTTTTAACTTGGACAGACGTTAACTACTGGTCTTTACAAACGAAAAATATTATAGAACCTCCAAAAAATACCTAACTTTGAGGAGCTATATCTCACCAATGAAATATTCAAAAATTAAAATTCTAATATGAAAATTCATAAAAAAAAATTAGTTTTATAAATATTTGAAATTTTATACTTAGGTTGCCATTTAAAAATCAAAAGTTGATCGTGGTTTCACATAAGAAAAATGTGTTAATATAAAAAATAGTATAAAAAAATTTGAAATGTTTTGAAATGTTGATATTCTATAAAGAAAAATGTGAAAAAATTAATACTTTTTCAAATAATGAGTGTCTTGTATTAAATGGATCACTCTGTATATTTATTATTTTTAACACATCAATTTGTTATTGTTACAAAATATCTAAAATATTTTTTTTTGGTTTTTTCATTGAATCATCAATGGTTAGTTATCTGTTTATTATGAACTATTATAAAAAAATTTTTTTTTTTAGTAACAGATCCGATAATTTAAAACTACATAATTAAATTTTTTAAATTAAAAGCCATGCAGTGTAAATCATCATTACAGGTATATTGGTAACTCGTAAACGTTCAAACAACAATAGTTTCAATAAAAATTTCTTTTCTATAATATCATCTTGCACGGATAATTTTAATACACGACTTATCGTAATTATTACTACCTTTGTATCTGTGTTATGAATTATTTATTGTCAGAGTTTGAGATATTATCATCCATCCATGGTATATAATCATATTTAATAAATACATATTACAGAGCTATGAATAATTGTAGTCTATACAACGAAAACAAAACACAAGTATAGATAATAAACATGATTGGTTGATATTATAATGTCTAATATAAACTTATTACTTTTCGTTTATAATTTAAATGGATGTAAATATTTATTATTATTTTTTTTTAAAGAGAATATACAATCTATACCCATAGGCATAATGAGAATATGTGCTACATTATATAAAAAAAAAAGATATGAATGGGGTGAGGGAAGAAACCATCCAGTGATAGCACTTCCTAGTTTGTGTAACTAAATATTTATTTTAATTATTATTGCATTTTTTTTTCCGTTATTCATTGAGCAGGTCTCTACACCAGTTTCTTTTTAGACGCCGTGGAGGGTTTCCAGGAATCGTGTGAGTGGCTAGACCGGATATTAGAGGGTTCGAGTGAGCAGACAGTTTGTTGAAAAAACGTTTGTAATACGTTCTGGCTTCTTCGTGTATAGTTTTCATTTTTAAGTCAGAGTGAAGAGTAAAATTTGAAACATAAGGAGGAGCATTGGTGATGGAGCGCAAGATTTTGTTTTATATGGTTTGTATTTTGTTGAGATTGGATTTTTTGGCATTACACCACAGTTGGAGCCCATATGTCCACATAGGCTTAATTAAGGATTTGTAAATAAGCAATTTGATATTTAATTTAATGTGTTTGTTAGTTAATAGTGTTTTGAGCAACCGGATACGTGCATTTAGGGCGAGTTTTTTTTCCCTTACATGTCGCGCCCAGGTGAGGCGACGATCAATGGTTAGTCCTAAGTACTTAACAGATTGAGATGCAGGTATGTCAGCTAAGGAAACTTCAGGGCAGGGAGCAATGCGAAGAGTAAAGGTAGTGTGTAGTGACTTAGATTGATTTACTTTAACTCTCCAATTATTGTACCAATCAGACAGTAAGTTAAGGTGATGTTGAAGGTTTTGAGAAGCAGAAATTGGATCTTCATGCATCGCTATAATTGCCTTGTCGTCCGCAAACTCAGCTACGGATGTATTTGGAGAGGTAGGTTGATCAGCGGCATATATATTATATAAAATTGGCGAAAGAATGCCACCCTGAGGAACTCCTGCATTAATGTTTGCTATGTTTGAGACGGAAGAACCAAACCTGACTTGAAAGTGACGGTCGGTTAAATATGATTTTATCAGCAAGTAGTATGTTGGCGGAAGAAAAAGTTTTAATTTATAGAGAAGGCCTTCGTGCCAGACACGATCAAATGCTTGCGACACATCAAGAAATACGCAAGAGCAGTATTTTTTTTTTCCAGTGAATAAGATATGGCATCAACTAATCTATACAGCTAGTGAGTTGTGGAGTGATTGGCACGAAACCCAAATTGAGTATTAGGAAGTACATTTCTAGAGTAGATACAAGGAAGGATTCTTTTTAGTATAAGTCTTTCGAATATTTTAGCGAAGAAGGGCAGGAGGCTTATAGGTCGATAGGAAGAAGGTAGATCAGGAGGCTTTTTAGGTTTATGGAATAGAATAATAATTGAAAAT